>JAMPIV010022923.1:0-45682 GCA_024509875.1 Oreohelix idahoensis
GTTCTAGCGTGGGAGGTGGCTTTTATTTCACGTATTCCCCAAGATCTGAACGTAAGTGCTACATCTGGCAGAGAGTCTGGTTTCGGTGTATAGTGTTACATTCCCTTTGATTTCAGAGATATACAGTATATATACCCCAGCATTCTAACTCAAGTTATCCAGTACCCACAGATCTTAAAGACATCTAGCTGGATTTCTAGAATCACTCGAATTAGTAAAGTTTCTTAGTTTTTCGTTGGAGATAGTCTTAGAATTTCTGTGTTTGAGGTAATTAAATTTACTAGTATTTTTGAGTGATTTAAGTGGTAAAATCGTCATTATATTTTACTAGATTTTCGGCGCAGAGTGATTTATTAGATAAGTCCGTAATCTATATTTCTCTAGGATTTACTGTGTTACAATAAGTTACATAGGCTAGCAGAATAAATAATAATTTCTAGCTAAACTATTCCAGCTATAAAATAAATTTAATTAATTGCTAGTAACCAGGCAGAGAATATTTTAACCGACTAGTAATGCACAGTTAATCATGAGTATTGACGAAATATGTATTTATTTCTAATTCATGATGATTGATTTGTTAAATGACTAGAATTTATTTCACGGGAGTTTTTAAACGATAATACACGCTCTAAGCTTGTAGTTTCAATTTAAAGTTAAATAACCGAAGTGGATTAATATATTATATTTTACGCGGGTTAAGGATAGGATTGAGAATACTATATTATGGTTAAGTATTTATTTTTTTCTCCTTTACACGGTATTGGGTCAAACCCTAAACTTTACCAGCGGCTTCCTTATGAATCTGAGAATAACCTTACAAAAAGACATTCTGATATAAATATCGGGTTTTCAATGTGACTGTCTGGCCTCGTGTTTTATACCCAGAAAGAGACAGAGAACCAAAACAAAGAATATTAAGAATAAATTGTAACTGGACTTATAGATATCCAGATTTCTTTTTTTCCCAATTTCATATACATTCAGCCTGTTGTGGCGGCATAATCAAACATTGACATTACCTGAATAACAACCACTGTGTTGTGAAGAAGATTTATCCTGAACAGATTTAGGTTCTTGTGTCTTTGTTCACCCATTCTGAAATTAAATGACCACACCGTATTCCGTACATTTGCCTGCGAACAGTTAGTCTAATTGCAATTCGCAGGTAGGGGTGGCAGGACGAACGCGGGGTTAGTCTATTATGCATTTAGCAGGTAGGGGTGGCAGCATGGCACAAGAATGTATTAAGCATAGCTTTATGATGCATTGGAGTGAAGTGTTAGAGACTTCACTACAGTAAAACCACCTTTATGATGCATTGGAGTGGTGTTACAGACGTCACTACAGTAAGACCATCTTTATGATGCATTGGAGTGAAGTGTTAGAGACTTCACTACAAGTAACACCAGATTTATGATACAGGTGACTGAAGTGTTAGAGACTTCACTACAGTAAGACTAGCTGTATGATACAGGGGAGTGAAGTGTTAGAGACTTCACTACAGTAAGACCAGGTGCATGATGTAGGGGAGTGAAGTGTTAGAGACTTCACTACAGTAAGACCAGCTGCATGATGTAGGGGAGTGAAGTGTTAGAGACCACTACAGTAAGACCAGCTTTATAATGCAGGGAAGTGAAGTGTTAGAGACTTCACTACATGTGTAACTTTTTGTGGCGACATATGGGAATAAAGTTCTTCAGTCAGACCCGTTTGACAGTATCCTTCATGACATTACAGAATTTTGGCCTCCTCTGTAAATTGTGCTGCTACGAACGAGCATGTGTATGTCCTGATATGTGTATAGCTTCAGCGATCCTTGGTGATCTGTTCCCCTCACGGTCCTTTTTAGGGCCTAGAAAACCCACAAAACTGCACCCACCACGGTCCTTTTTAGGGCCCACAAAACTGTACCACGGTCCTTTTTAGGGCCCAGAAAACTGCACCACGGTCCTTTATAGGGCCCTCAAAACTGCACCACGGTCCGGTTTAGGGCCCACAAAACCAACAAAACTGTACCCTGGCAAGAAATCAACCGCATAGCTTGAATATACTCCCGCAGGGATTCATACAGTGCACAAGCTGTATTCAAATCTTGGTCAGAAGATTGCAAAGAAGCATTGGTCATTTGAAAACGCTGTAATACTTGTTCCCACAGTATGATCATTATTCCTGTTTCTAACTTCATCATGGTTGAAAGTAGACGACGAGCCTGTTGACGACACTCTGCCTTCTGGTCATTTTTATCTGAAATATCATCCAAGTCTTGTTTTATTGCAGAAAAGCTGTGCGAAAATGCTTTTGTTGCATCTGCCCGAGCGGACCACCTAGTATCTGACAGTCTTTTCACAAAGGGCAAATGGGACTTATTATGAGTACCGCCAGCACTTAATGCAGTAGAAAGGAGACCCCACCGGTAGGTAGAAGCAGAAAAGGTGTACCGGCTTCCAACAAATCCAAAGAAAATGACTACCTTCGTCCGCAAACAGTTAAGATAAAAATAATGAAGAGTCACACTAAGTCACCCTGTTATGCTCTTTCTCTCACAATTTCGTGACACCAAATGAAAAGGCGCTAAAGATAGCATAAATCACAAGATCATTAGTTTAACGCTCGTACGAGTATTAGAAGATGACCAAAAAATTATGTACATATTTATTGGCGCGGGGCCCCAAAAGCGCGGGGCTCGTAGCATATGCTACTTTTGCTACTACGTTAATCCGGCTCTGATTGTGTCAATATTTGACAAGGATCAGTGCGTAGCGAGGGGACCCCCTCCCCACCCAGCCCTCTCCACCCAGCGGCGAAAACAAATAAAGGATTTCTTGCCAGGGTACAGTTTTGTTGGTTTTGTGGGCCCTAAACAGGACCGTGGTGCAGTTTTGTGGACCCTAACAAGGACCGTGGTGGGTGCAGTTTCGTCAGTTTTGTGGGCCCTAAAAAGGACCGTGGTGGGTGCAGTTTCGTGAGTTTTGTGGGCCCTAAAAAGGATCGTGAGGGGAACAGATCACCAAGGATCGCTGAAGCTATGCACATATCAGGACATACACATGTTCGTTCGTAGCAGCACAATTTACAGAGGAGGCCAAAATTCTGCAATGTCATGCAGGATATTGTCGAACGGGTCTGACTGACGAACTTTATATCGATGTCGCCACAAAAATTCACACATGTAGGAATCTAACATGTGTCTGTGTGTTCCGTTCTGACGTGAGTTGCGTTCTTTCGCAGCGTTCCACAACCTCTCTATTCGTTGTGTGTTTGCTCCTGTATTTGGGTCGACAAAATTTGCAGAATGATTCACCGTTTCGTGAGTTAAACCTGGCAAATTCTGAATGGTACTATATGGGCGCCATTGATCAGACACAACTGTCGTACCAGGACGAATGTTGGCTATGATAAGGGGCATTAGTGTAGCCGCTGAGCGGTCCGGCACTGGAACCATGAAACACTCACTTGTTTCACGACAAATGCCATCGAATACCCACTGCTGTGGAAATACACGATCGACGTAATTTTTTCTGCGTGTGAACACACTTTCATCAATCTCTACCGTCGTATTCGGACCGCCAATTACAGCGGGATTAGCAATTAGTACATTTGCACAAACCTCACGGAGGTTGCTGTTCCATTTAATGACAGCTTTATTGGCAATTCCTAGCTCTGATTTACAGAAATCAATGCTAGTCATCTCTTTACTCCAACAGTAAATGAAGAGAATAATCTGCCTGAAGGACAGACGTGTGCCCTTGTCGTTGGTTGTTCGTCCATCACGGGTGATGAAGACCACTCTGTTCATCCAATTATTTAAGAATATGTTAGGTTAGTCTATGGGTACGAAGGTGACTGAAGAGCCCAATGCGGGCCTGGAAAGATCTTGGACAGTGTGGGCAGGGAATGTTTGCTTCATGTGAAGGTTTTATTTCACGGTCCTTTCTAGCTTGTCTCCGCTGTTCCGCTGCTGCTCTTCTGGATGATTCGCATGCTGCTGCACCTTTACGAAGAGATGTGCGCCAAGCAGTTCGGTCTTGCGCAGCAGCTTCCCATGTGTCTGGGTTTATGCCCTTGTCGTAAAACGTGTGTGTAAACCCACTTCTTAGTTAAATCACTATGTCGAGATACAAATATCCCTCAGCCAATCAACAAGCAACGTTCACCAGTCTCTGAGCCAGAATAAATTACACGAAGTTTACGCCATCTTCTTCTTCATCATTTTGAGTCGACTATAGTGTTTTTATACCCTGTTCAACCTGGAAATTGGTTATAATTTGGGTATATTGTGTGCTACGCTCTTCGATGGTGGTCGGTTGATAGTCCCGAAAAGGACTGGTGCTAGCTGGCGTCCTCTTCGTTGTTTCTCTGTTTGTGTTGCCGTGGCATGTTCTATAGTGTATTTCGTATCCTGCCTCCCTATCTGGCCTGTGTGGTTTGGTGTGTTTTTGTCCTCCTTGTTTTTGTTTCTTGCGTCTTCGTTTGCTCTTGTATCTTAGATATCGCTTTTTCTATAATTGTTGGGAGTAGCTTTTCCAGCGTTTCCTCGATGACTTCTTCGTCAGATTGGTCGTTCGTTTTAATATCTTTTGTGTTTGATGTTATTTCTTTAATGGTCATTCTTTCTGTCTCTATTCTCTTCAGTACCTCTTCGTTTCCTTCTTTCAGTTCTATCAGCTTCTTGATATCTTCTTCTACCTGCTGCTGAATTCTTTTCATGTCTTGGTGTATTACTTTCATGTCGTTCATGAATTGCTGTTGTTTCGCGCTTTCTGAATTATCGGGGTTTTCTTCACATCTGGCAGTTGACGTTCTGTTTTTGTGTGGCTGTCGGTTTTCTCTCTCCTTTCGCAGTTGTTGTTTTAGATCTCTCACCTCAGTCGTGAGCTTTCTGACCTGTTCTGTTAGGCTGTCTTGGCGCCTATTACCTAAAGTACTTGCCTTCAGTGTGTTTTTTGCCTCTTGGTACGATACCCCCTTTCCAATAGCAACTGTAATTATTTGCCTTGTTTGTTGGTATTCGGGACACCCGCGGTATCGTGCTCCGTGCTTTCCGAGGCAGTTGGTACATTTTCTATTGTTGTTTGGTGCCTTGTAGTCGCGGCCTTTTTTTGCCTTTGGCCAGTCTTTGTATTCGTGGCTGCCCGCACAGTATCTACAGACCGTCTCTTTTCTGCACGTGTTCCTTGTGTGCGAAAATCCCTGGCACTTTGAACACTGTATCACTGGCGGGATGTAGGCATGTGTTCTTCGAGGTCTATTCTGGATAGTGATGTTTTCTGGGATTGTTTTCCCTTGTAGAGTCACTATTATCAGTCTGGTGTCTTCTTTGTTCCAGGACTTAAGTCTTTCTGCGTGTGTGAACCTGTACCGAGGGTTTTCGGCCTGGATGTAGCTGAGGGCCTCTGTGTCTGACAAGCTGGTGTCTATCCCTTTGATGACTACTCTCTTGGTTTCAGTGTAGATTTCTGCTTGGATTTTGATCCGGTGTGGTAGCTGAAATTCTTTAGGCCCGGATGCCAGAGCAGTCATCAGCGATTTAGTCATTTCTGTATCATTTAGGGCAAGTGTCACTCCCTGTTGGTGCCTTCTGATACTTATTATGCCTCTTTTGCCTACTACTTTCTCCAGGATATTGATTACTTTGTCGTCCGGGAGTGCCCTGAGTGTGGCTTCCCCTTCGGACAACTGCGTAATTTTTATTTTGCGCTCTTGCAGTTTACGCCAGGAAAACCTTAAGCCTAAAATTTCGGGTCTCGGTCAGCGGCCATCTTGTCACCCAATATGGCGGAAAAAAACAGAATAAAATTAGGCATAAGCCCTGTTTTTTCGGGACTCGTCTCGGTCACGGATGGTACGACGGATTGTACTAAACTGCATATAACCAATCAGCTTGCCACGCCGAGAACCAACCAAAAGCTTTCCTTAAGCAGTAAAAGCTTTCCATCTACCTATTTATACGGGAGAGTTTATTCATAAACTCACACACACTCAAACACGAGGCCAGCACGACCTACTGGGACAAGAGAAAGCTGTCAACCTTTGATTTATTGCTTAGCTGCGTGATCGGGAACTCTTGCTTCACTAAAGTCATTGGCCTTTTTAAATCTTGGAGGGTAAATATATTTACTATAAACTTGTAGGAAAATAGGCCTACAGCAGATATAAAATGTTGGTATTTGTTGTGTGTCATTTATACTACCTACACCTGTATATATTTAATATAAATTGTTTCACTATGAATGTATCAGGTTACTGATTGTATCTTGGGGAATTAGGTATAATGATTGTATTTCCTGATATGATTGATGAAGACGAAAACCAACTGGAATATAACCAAAACAGTCCTTGTTAGGACCCAATCTATTATCTCACTGTGGTGAATTAGTTGTTATTATTGGTTTAAATATTATATTAATCGTATCTGGTGTGAGGTCAGCTATGCAAGTCCCTGAGGTTTATTAAATACAAATAAGTTTACAGGGTACTTGTCTGCTTCCACCACGACCTCACCCGATTATATATCTTCCCCTACTGAAGTGTATTGGTGTGTGTAGGTTGTCTAGCAAGTGTCTAGGGTATATGCAATGTGATGAAGTGTATGAACAGGACAACAACTACACCTATTACTAATAAACAATGATTAAACAAGTCACTGGGTAAAGTTTGGAATGTAACTTATTTTTTTTATAATTTATTTTCCTGTATCTAGTTATTCTTCTGACACAGGACTAATCAACTCAACATGATAATGAAATTATTTACAACCAATTATTTTACAACTGTCCTTGAGTCGATGTTATCCCACAATTACTTATATGTTTCAAGCTGGGAAAATGTCAAGTATTTCTTGCTCCTAGAAAAGGGTACAAGTTTATTGAACGTTTTTGTTCCTCACTGTCCGATACACTAGCTTTTGTAAAAAACTGAGAGAGTGGATTGTTTGTGATATCAATTTCCCAGACAAGTCTTATCTGAGGTCTCTGGAACCAGGCTGGTTGAAGTATGTATAAAACGCCAGCATCCACTGCCAAGACACGCTTCTGCTTCTATAGGTGAATCACTGTGTAGGCACTCAGTAGTTAGGCCTCACTGCATACTTTAAGGACAGGTGTTAGGTCACCTGGGCTCACTTTCACTCGTAGATGAAACTCTGGAACAATACAAATGTGTCCCACTCAGCATCTAATAATCTCTCTCTTTCATTATTCTAACATGGCAATATCATCAGACATCAGTATGGTAACTAAACAATTAGTTAACGTTCTCAATTTGGTTGGTACCCCCTTCTGGATAAATAACTTTCAAACCCCGTTTGACATTTTCCTTGATAAAGGAAACATTTTACATTAATACTATCAAGTCATGTACAATCACGGTGACTTGCTGAAGAAGACGGCCAGTGATCTTCCTGGTCTTATGTCATAACACAACTTTTTCTTTTCATCATAAATATTTAATTTTCTTTTCTCCCCATATGGCCGAAAGCCTGTCTGGCTTTTCTATACCAGGTTAATACAGTTCCTAACAACGCTGTGAAACAACACAGAGTTTAATGTTAGCTTCCCTCCAGATAAATGTTTCCCCTTTTAGGTTCATACAGAGTCGATAATGCATACATGATACAAATGACAATATAAATGTTAATATAAAGATTTTCATATTTACCGCAATCAAAGAAACTTTATACACTAGGTTGTTGAATAGGGCGATACAGATAGCTGCTATGCAGAATTAGCAACCAAGACAGTACTCTTGCCTTGTCTCTAACAACAACGTCTTTAGTGTAAGAAATTTTTCATCTAGTGGCCCCCTATACCCAATACTAATTGGTTTTATACAACCCTTAGTCTATTACACTACAGCCAACCAGAGGCTGTTTAGTGAATAGCGTTCCTTTTCAAATAAAACTGACCTCAAATATTCAAATTAAGGACTCCTTCCCCTTTTACCCCACCTAAGGGCGAAACTGAGCAAGTCCATCTGTCTATCTGTCTTCTGTCCAACTTCTTTATTACTTAATAGTTTTAAATACTCATACATACTTATTAATCCTGCTGTTATCTATTCACAGTCAGTACATATTTATTCTTTTATGTCTTTCTAAGGCCTGGTATCGTTTTTATTTCCTACAACGCTTCAATTAAAACATTTTCTCTCCTATTCCCTTTCGTACGGCATTTTCAAAAAAGATCGGTCGTTAACCTTAATTTTTTCCTTTTATTTTAAACTACCTTATCGGACGTTAACCTTACGGCGCCACGTCACATTGCGTGGGTGTATATATATCGTCTGCTAAAACCAGCGTGTGAATATATGTCCAGAACGCGGGTCGAGAAAAATTCAAACGCCATTCATGGTATCGCATTTCTGGCACAAGAAAATATTTAAATCTCAAAGCCAACGCTAGCAAAAGTGTATAATGTTAAACCGCGGCAAATCGTTTAGGCCCTTACTTCGGTATGCAAATTGAACGTGCGGTGGAATTAAGCGTTTGTTCTTACAGATTTCACTACACTCACATAACTTCAATCTATTGTCTCAGATAACTCCAACCTGAAATATAACCAAAACAGTCATTGGTAGGACTCAATCTATTGTCTCACATAACTTCAATCTATTGTCTCAGATAACTCCAACCTGAAATATAACCAAAACAGTCCTTGTTAGGATTCAATCTATTGTCTCCCATAACTTTAATCTATTGTCTCCTATAACTCCAAGGGTTTCCCTTCCTTATGTGTTATTTATGTTTATACAATACCAGAAACCTACCCTCTGTTCTATACTACTGTCCTTAAGTCTTCTACTATTTACTGGACCCAGTATCAAGGTCTTTGTCTTGTTTGGACTGACACATACTGTTAATAGGGGAACAACAGAAGTGATTGCGTCATTAAGGGGCTGAGTTGCCCACTGTATACTTCCGGTGTTATCTTGTGTTTCGTACTGATAAATAGTCAGTAAAGCATCCTTTTTTGGGGATGCCTAGCTGGCCGTGGGGTCAGTGTGATTCGCTTGATAGCTAGGCGGAGTTGTCGTACGGAAGGTACGGGGTTCGAACCCTGGGTAAGCCACTCACGTCTGTTGTTTTTCTGTTGTCCAAGTGTTCTACTTCTTTATTTCTTACGAGTGCCTGAAAACATACCTTTATGTTTGTCTAATATTAATTTACTGTTTACAGGCCTCGGGTTTCCCTTCCTTATGTGTTATTTACAGTGAACTGGCATACTTTTTAAAAAGACTGTAAACTTAACAGGGTTTTTTAAATTCATGGCGAACAGGTTTTAAGCAAACAAAGTGAATGGTCAATCGCGCTGGTGTCAAAATTGTTTGCTGTACTGGCGACCATGTGGAGTCTGCATTGCTATTTTCTCATGCGTTTGAAGCTAAATGTTTTTTTTTTTTGACTGAATAGCCTGAACGGCTCCTGTGATAAACCCTCTGTGAATGGGAAGGAGCGAAGCTCCTGACCGGGTTGGAAGGAGGACTTTTTTGTTGGTTGATTAACCACTTTTAGCCTAAGCAATGACATGTCAGTTGGATCTTTGAAGGTTCTGAAATCTCCAAGTGCCCTCAATGTAAGGGAGAAAAAGAAACTTTGCTAAGCAGAATAGTCTTTATGTGTAACCGTAAGTTCTTTTCCGTTCTTACCGGCAATGTCCATCTAGCTGAATTTACACTTAACTGAAAACAATTTAAAAACGTTTCCTTTAGTCCATTAAAGTAAATGATTTTACTGAGAGCGGCGCGGAAGATAAAGACCATTTTGGTTGTGAAGATGTGACATTACATAACTTGTATCACTTTCGTTTTCTCTCGCGGATTGTGTGAAAACGGTTTAGAATAAAAGTAGCAGCTGAGCTGTGCAGGGACGAATTGTGCACAACAAACTGTGAACGCCGTGCTTTTTGCTTCATGCTGTTTTTTGGCTACCGCATTGTATTTTGGCTGTTGCGCTTTAGCCACAGTTGTCAAGAGCATTGTAATTGGTGTGTATATTACCAGCGAAATCAATAATGCTATTTCCATTTGTAGATATCGAAAACGAAAATCATGCGCAATCAAGGTTTTTAACATAGCTGAGAATCAAGGTTGCATGTAGTCATTTTGTGATAGGCTCGAACGAACGAACGATCTTTATTTTCAAAGGGTTAAGAATTGGGCGCGCAGGCCCGTCTAACATTCTGCCCTTCCACTCTCACTTATGCATACAATACCCTTTCATTCCCACATGTTACTTTAAGCATTAAATTAAAGACATATACAACGTTATAAAGGTTACATAACAGCATACAATGACATTACCCAATCATAATCAAAATAAAGTATTTTTTTAAGCAAACAAGAACGTAATGAAAATAAGAAGAAATAAAAACAAAAAAACAAATCCAAAACATCTTTACGGTAAGTCAGACAATAATTCGAAAATGATCACCTTAGGGTAGTATAGAATCTATACCTCTAGACATTGTTCTAATCATCATATTGTACGACCTATGAAACTATTTAGTTTTTAAACTCTTACCATTCGATATATATATATATATATATATATATATATATATATATATATATATATATATATATATATATATATATATATATATATATATATATATATATATATATATATATATATATATATATATATATATATATATATATATATATATATATATATATATATATATATGGCCTTTGCCCAGCGTTATACGATATTTATTCCGCGTGTGGAAAACAAGATCAGCAACTCCAAAATGAAAACCATGATGAAATCACGAGAAGAATTAAGACATCAGATTAGTCTGGGAGAACAAGCTCTGGAGCAGGTCAACCATTTTAACCTTGGAGCTGTAATAGACTGGAAGGGAGGCATCAAAGAAGAGTTGGTTACCCAAAGAGCAGCAGTTGGGAGAATTTTTCAGTTCAGAAATCAAGGATTCCTCAGCAAAAGAGAAATTGGCAAGAAGATGATGGCTGCAGGACGCTCCGCCTATGTTCCTCTATTGACTTACGGATGCGATTTATGGGCGATGACTACAACCCATAAAAGCCAGCGGCAAACCTCAGAAATGCAGTATCCGAGGAAAGAAGTCGAAGCAACAAAAAAGAGACATGGTCCGCAACCAGATGATACGTCACGGCTTCGAAATCCAGCCCTTGCAGACCCCAGTGGAACAATCCTAGTGACGGTGACTGCAGAATGGAAGATGGTAGGCTACCAAGACAAATATGGGAAACCAAGGACCATGGATCCAGACCTCCAGGGCGACCCAGAGTTCGTTGTGAAGACAACATCAGACAATCCCCGAAGGACCGACGACTGGACTGGAACCAGCCCAGGCGGAAGGCAGCCGATAGGATATTATGGCAGGCTCTCTCTGGCTAACCTCTACACTCCAAGGTAGAAGAGAAACGTTTCAATAAGTAAGAGACAAACGAGAAAATACTTGATAGCATGACAAGACAGTCCTTTTTCTGGAATCTATAGGGCTACAAAAATAGGGGAAGTCCAAATAACGCACAGAGAAGGGATTTCTATATAAACATGAAGGGGTTCTCGCACCGCCCCTGATGCCAGCTGACATAGATGATCATGTATCTCCACAACTTCCAGACCCTAGTTCTGTTAAGCTGTCCAGACGCATCCCTGGTTTTCGTACTGTCTCTCTTTCCTCCAAACTTCCATGATGCCACAATGTTGTCCAGCGTTCCACTTCTCACAATATATCCAAAGAAAGTGAACTACTTCCTTCTCATTCATTCATAACCCTCCACTCCCAAAGGAGCATAGGCATTCAACAAACACATGCCAAGTCCTCCTGTCCCGTGCCATCATCTCAAGTTCTTTCCATGTTCTCCTCATCATTTTCACCTCTGTTTCCAACTCTCTTCTCCGTGTACTTCTTGGTCTTCCTCTGCCTCTCTTGCCCTGGGGGTTCCAGAACAAGGACTGCCTTGTAATGCTATCAACAGGTTTCCTCAGTGTGTGTCCTATCCATCGCCATCGTCTTCTTCTCATCTCTTGTTCCACTGGCACTTGTCTAGTTCTTGTCATCAGTTCCACGTTGGTAACCTTGTCATACCATTTTAATCCCTCTATTCTACGCAAGCACCCATTTATGAAAGTCTGTAGCTTTTTGGTTGTTGTCTTTGTTGTTCTCCATGTCTCCGAGCCATACAATAGGACTGACTTCACATTTGAGTTGAAGATTCTTATTTTCGTGTTGGATCCGATTTCTCTTGATCTCCATATATTTCCCAATGCAATGAAAGCTCCTCTTGCCTTTTGTATTCTTATTTTGATATCGCTGTCTGTCCCTCCAACTTTGTCTACATTACTGCCAAGATATGTGTATGATTCTACATCTTGAATTGGTGTTTCTTCAAGTTCAACCCTGTTATCATTACCTGCATTTATTCTCATTATTTTTGTCTTTTCCCTGTGTATTTTCAGACCCAATTTCTGTGACCTCTCATCGAGTGTTTTCAATTTGTCCTGCATCTGATTACGGTTATGGGACAGAAGAGCCAAGTCATCAGCAAAATCCAGATCATCCAACTGCTTAGTCAGAGTCCACTGGATTCCATTTCTGTTGTGTGTTGTCGATGATCTCATAACCCAATCTATTGCCAGCAAGAAAAGAAATGGAGACAAGAGGCATCCCTGTCGCACTCCTGTTCTTATCCCAAACGGTTCTGTAAGCTGTCCTTCGTGAAGAACTCTGCATGTCATGTCTTCATATGTTTTCTTTATTAAATTAATGATCTTCAGGGGAACTCCATAATGCCTCATCAATTTCCAAAGTGATTCTCTGTCTACACTGTCAAATGCCTTTTCGTAGTCCACAAATCCGATGTTTAGTGGTGAATTCCATTCCAGACTTTGTTCAACTATTATTCTCAAAGTGGCTATCTGGATTTTTTCTTTCCCCTTCTTATCTATCTTATATTTTGTTCTAGAAACCTTCTCTAAAACTGTATATGGACCTGCCATTCGTACATGATCTGTCCTGTCGAAAACCCGCTTGTTCATCTCTCAGTTTCTTGTCTATGGACTCTTTTAATCTCTCAAGGATAATCCTGTTTAATACTTTTCCTGGCACTGATAGTAACATTATTCCTCTATAATTTGTGCACTCTTGTAAATTTCCCTTCTTAGGCAACTTAACCAGATATCCTTCCTTCCATTCTGCTGGTATCTCTTCCTTTTCCCAGACTTTACCAAGTAATTTATATAACATCTCTGTAGCCGTGTCGATATCTGCTTTGATGGCCTCTGCTGGAATGCCATCAGGTCCAGACGCTTTTCCCTCTCTTAGAAGCTTTATGGCTTTCTTTATTTCTTCCTTCGTTGGTCTTTCACCGTTAATTTGTAGCTCTTCTTCTGCTGGCTGGATGTCCGGCGGGTTTTGTGGAGCTGGTCTATTGAGAAGGTCCCCAAAATATTCTGTCCACCTCTTCATTTGCTCTTGTATATTGCTGAGCAGTTTCCCATTCTTGTCTTTTATGAGGCAACTTGTTTGCTTGTATTTCCCTGTTAGCTTCTTTGTGCTGCTATACAGTTCTCTCATATTTCCTTTGGCTGCAGCATCTTCTGCCTCTCTTGCCAACTCCTCAATATACTTCCTCTTGTCTCTTTTGATACTTCTTTTTACTTCTTTGTTTGCTTCTGTGTACACTTCTTGAGCCTTGGCTTTGGAGCTTCTAGTTTTGCTTGTGTTTAACTCTGCTTTCTTGTTTTTTCTGTCTTTTATCTTATTGATGGTTTCTGTTGTTATCCATGCTTTTTGTTGTCTTTCCCTTTTCCCCAGTATTTCTTCACATGTCTCCTTCCATACTGTTTTGACCTGCTGCCAATAGTCTTCTGTATTCTCTACATCTTCCAGCTGTTGGAGCACTTGGAATTTGTTGGATACTGTGACCGCAAATTTGTCTCTTGTTTCTTGATTTCTTAGCTGTCCTACATTAAACTGTTGTCTATAATTTTGCATTGTTGCATATCTCTTGAGTTTCATTTTTACTTTGGCTATCAGAAGATGGTGATCTGATGCCACATCTGCTCCTCTATATACCTTTACATCCTGCAATGATGATCTAAACTTCTTGTTTATGCATATATGATCAATCTGATTTTCTGTTCTATGGTCTGGTGATATCCATGTTGCCTTGTGTATTCTCTTATGTGGAAACATGCTTCCTCCTATAGCCAGTTGATATGAAGCACAGAAGTTTGCGAATAGCTCTCCATTTTCATTCATTACTCCTAGCCCATGTTTTCCCATGACTTCTTCGAATCCAGTGTTGACTGTACCTATCTTTGCATTCATGTCACCCATCAAAATTGTGATGTCTCTTCTTTTTACTTTATCCATAATTTCCTGTATTTTAGTATAAAATGCTTCTTTCACAGACTCTTCTTTGTCATTATTTGGTGCATAACATTGGATGACATTTACATGAATTTTCTTTTTAGCTGTTTTGAAAGAAGCTGTTATTATTCTGGGTCCAACAGCTTCCCATTCAATTAGTGCTTTCTGTGCTTCTTTAGATAACATAAGAGCTACCCCTTCACTGTGGTGTGAACTTTCGTCTTCATGTCCTGAGGACAGCACCAATTCACCTGTGATGAGTTTCTTCCTGTCTACCCCCTTCCACTTTGTTTCACACATTCCCAGAACCTCGATTTTGTATTCCCTCATTTCTGCTGCTACTTGCGCCACTTTCCCTTGTTCGTTTAATGTCCGAACATTCCAGGTGCCAAATCTGGAAGTTCTCCTAGAAGAAAGAAGGTTAGTCAGCAACACAGACTCCTTTCGGCTTTCTCTGTGTTGCATCATACGCCTTCCCGCGAGAGGACCTTCCCCTGTCTTGGATGGCTGTGTTTTATTTTCTTTATTTGACTTGTCCATATTTGTTGAAGTTTTTTGTGGTTTAAATTTTTTTTTACAGGATGGTGTAACCGGCCCCATGCCCAACCCTCCTTAGTCGCTTTTTACGACATGCTTGGTAGGGGACAGTGTTACTATTCTTTGCTCCCCTTTCGGGCCCCGATAACACACGGGTGTACTTCCTTCTAAGTTGAGTTTAAAACTTCCTTTGCGCGCTGGTTAGTTTCAGGACATCATCTTTGCTCTTAATTTACTTGTCTGTGGTATTCTTAATATTCTACTGTAAAACAACATTTCTGTGGCTTCCAAGGATTTCCTTGCGTGGCTACAAGTCTTATATTTACAAAACACGTGTACAGGCAGAGTCGGCTCTTGTGATTTTTCAAGATGGTGCAAGGTTTCATCTTGGCGCCCCCTCCCCCCTCGCTGGACTGTAATGAACTACTCTTACGAGACTCAGTTACATGCTGTTGAGTTGGATCACACGGTAATTTCAGCAAATGATGTTCTCTGTAGCTTTTTTATACTTATGTTTTCGTGAGTAGAGTAGGTTGTGATGACTTTCTTTCATCTGATAGTTATCCCCTTGGTCCATGTAGGGTGTGCAAGGCATGGTGGTCACTTACCTTCATCGGTGGATGTTACGATGGAATAAATATAAAGGATCATGCTGGATACGCGAATGATTGCAGGCTTTCATACAGGACATTATGGTGAGTATATATATATAACACAAGCCGGCAGGTGAATAGGTCTACGGGAAAACATGGTTGACATTTATTGTAACGTTCATCACAAGGATACATCCATCAAGATATATACATGGCATAGTATATGGCAGGAAAAACATGTAAATGCGATAAGCAGTTACGTCAGTCATTAACGAGCCTCAATCAACAGGCTTTCTTCATCTCCATTGTTAATAGTAAAGTAAATATATTGAGAGATATCCTTAAATCTGTTATCAATCCTGGCCGTGTACTAATAGGTAGGGCAATATTCCCGGTACCCAAGTAATATGGCGGAACAAACTGATGATGGCGACCTTAACTCAGTTACCTCAATATCTTTGAGATACTGCTTACGAAAAATATCAAAAGGGGTTATGCAAGACTTCTCGATAAGTTTCCTTCCCCATCTAGAACATTCTTAACAAGGTGGCAGCCTTTGAAAAATACATTTAATGTCCCAGTTAGAAAAACCACACTCTCCATAAAAATCCTGGAGCTTAGAAGAAAATCACGTCCACTTCAAAACTAGTGAACGAATACGAACGGCTCAAATAAACAACACACTGACCCCACGACATTTGACAAAAAACGTCACTAGTTGACTGTCGCTCACCATGGGTGAACGCTTCGTGCAAAAAGTAGTTTGACTACAGGCGAACACAATTCCTCACATAAAATGGGCATGTGCTAGCGTGTAGTAATATGCTACATTATTTTATCCCCGGATCTATCCTTAACAGTGGGCAAGTATTATTTTTCCTTGCTGTTCTGATCGCTTGATGTTTGCTCTGCTGCTTGGGAGTACCTTTCCTCCACGGCCCAGACAGTCTCAATGCCATATTACACCACCTCAGTGGGCCTCACCGTTGTGCAGTCCCCGCCACCAGATGACGGTCGTTATCTGGAAACATCGATAATTTGGCAGCTATTTAGTTAGCACTAGCAGTTCTAGTTGGTCAAAGGGATCGTCACATCGTGTAGCCTGGTGTCTTCACTATGAAACGCTGTGGATAGTTTGTAGCTGTGCTAGTCCAAATTGGAGGCCAGTCACAGGCATTAGCAGGGCTGTGCAAGGGCGCTCAACATAGTTTAGCCAGTCGGTCGAGACTGTTACCTGGGGATGGCCGCCACTGTCTCAGTGGCTTCTGGAAGCGATATGTTAAGCTTGGGAAGGCAAGGTGGAGCAGTGGGTTTGAGTCACTTGTTAAGTTGTCCAGTGCGACCTCTCTTGCCCAAAGATACAACTACTCTTGGCCTCCTACGATCCCCGTTAGAGACAGTAGAACACCATCTACTACTGTTCTCTGCTCTCTAGGGAATGAGACAACTCCTCCTACCACATAACCCATCCATAAACAGTATACTTTATGGTAGCCTAAAACAGCTTATACGAACTGCGCAGTACCACATAATATTACGGTCACCAAGAGCTGACGCCTAGTGACAGTCAATCAAAGTCAAGATAAGTCACACTTATGTTTTTAAAATCTTATGGTAGACAATATTCTAAATGTATGTTGAATTACTGATGGGCTCTTGGTGCGCTTTTTTATTTTATTTTATTTTTTTTAAAGAAAAAAATGGAGAGAGAGAGAGAGAGGGGGGGGGGAGGTAGAGAGAGAGAGCGCGCGAGAGAGATGAATAATGTAGATACTGAGTAACCGAAAAACGCATGTTTAAGAACTGAAATCAACATAAACATAAAAATAGTTTGTACTTTAAACTCAGAAACATTAGTCGCAATTTTTCTTTGTAAAATGTTAATGAAATCAAAAACGTTTAGTACGTTTTTGTGACAAGCCCCAAGAAGGTGCTCAAGAGTCGGCTTTGTGTACAGGTAATGTTATTTCTTAATCTTGTCATAAGTTCTACCAACTAAATAGTATTTCCACTTGTCTACATCATCAACAAAAATGGTAGTGATTATGATTAAATACGCATGGCATTATTACATAAATGTTACAGAGAACCTGGCATACGAACGTAGACGTGTCTCCCAGTGAAGCATGACACCGCTTTATGGGAGAAACCTTAAACTTCAGCAACAAGCAAGAAATGTTTTGCAGCATGGTTCGACAGTCAGTAGATCCCGTGGGTTCATGTGGTAGATCTCTATGTGGCAGAGGGAGGAAAATAAATTTTCACTTAGGTAAATCACGACCATCTCTTTCATTTCGGCACGTAAATGTGCGGTGTCCCTGTGTTTAAATGTACTTTCACAACATTCCCAGTGAAAACACGGAAGATAGTTGACTAAAGTAAACTTTATTTGTGAACTGTATCAGATAGAAAACGATCTTTTGTTTGAAGTAACGTTAACTTTCAGTAAAATATAATTTAGTGTCAATTTTCTACCACTCTCTCGGTGGAAATGAAGGTGGTACTCTGACACCTGAAAACAGACGTGATTTTATGAAAGTAAATCTTTAGTGAGGTCAGTTGTTCTAAAGTAGATCACCGCAGCTCCTGGATTGCTGACCGCTGCTTCTCGCTTGACTCAGACGAATATCCCAGCTATTACAAAAGGGTAAATAATGAAAATGTAAGTAAGGCGGTTCTCGGTAAACTTACAGTTAAACAGTTCAGAATGGAAAGCACTGAAATATTGCCTGAAATGGAAGTAGGAAAACGTAATTGAGAAATTCAATAAATCAGGAAGGAGTTTGTAAAAAATGTAACACAGTCTGTCACGTGGTACAGTGACTGATAAATAGAAACCGAAACAACGTATGTCGATCGTGAACAGAAACCGGTATCAGCCAATCCTATTTTTAATGTCGTTTCGTTGAAAACGGAGTCGTTAAAGTTCGTGTAATTTCTCGCATTCATTATTAACTTTTATTTCTTATTGTTACTCTTTCTTCTTTTTATATTTTTAACATCTCCTTATATTTTTTCCTATCTTCTTCTGTTTTTTTTCTTCTTTATCTTCATTTTCAGGTTCTTCTCTTTTAATGTTATTTATATTCGTTTCATCTTAGCCATAATATTATAATTTTTCCTACTTAAGAAATTAACTTGGTGCTGTCTATCTGTCAATATCGTCAACATTATCACCATCGTCGTCAGTTTTATCATCATCATATGCATATGACGAAGCTTTAGTGGTAATGTTTTTCCGCCACAGATTCCATTCCTTGATGCTCAACATCGGTTCTATGTTTTGATTCTTTACATGACATAATGTCAAGCTGTCAGTTACTCTATTTTTCTTTGTCTTTCCTTTATTTTTCTCACAATTCTGTTGTTTTTTTTTTTTTTTAAGTTATCATGAGGTTTTGTGTGCATCGCCATCCCCCATTCTCCATTTACGCCCATGTCAGTCTTTCCATTTTTGTTGTTGTTGTATTTCAGCATATCTTCTGGTTATTTTAGTTCTTGTTGTAACTGTGGTTTAGAATCGACATCACTGCACTCCAAGCAAACCCATAGGTGCTCAGCCTCCCTCAGCAAACGTCAAAGGGTATGAATGCTGATTATTCCTATAGCGCGCTGGTTGTATACATGCCTGACCCATCCTCACGCCCATACCAATTTTACGTTTGATGTCAAACTATTATAGTCTGACATTTCTTGGGCTTCATTTATTGTTGTGCTATTCTTATCTGTTGAAAACAATAATAGGATGGGCTGGACAGGAAAGAAATGATTGGAGATAATGGTTATTTGCGTTACATTAAATAATAATAAAATAAATAAAGATGTACTCAAATAGCGTTAATGAAACATCGAGTCTTCACCGACATGAATAAAAGCAATATACACTTCCCATTGCTGACGGAAACAAGAAAAACAATAACAATAAAACAGCATCAATTTAACTCGTTCTGTCTGACCCAGGCAGTTTCTGCGTTGTATATATTTATACTCTGTTGTATTTTTTTTAACAAATTCCTTCTTGATTTATTGAATTTCTCTAATAGGCGATCATTATTTGCCCTCAGTATCTCTCCCATATCCATATTCAATGCACATTCTGTGGGTGCTCTTGAAGCTAGTCTATCAGCTCTTTCACTGCTACGTACCTGCATGACCTGGACAGTAGATCCACATCAGCTCTTGAAGCTAGTCTGTCAGCTCTTGAAGCTAGTCTGTCAGCTCTTGAAGCTAGTCTGTCAGCTCTTGAAGCTAGTCTGTCAGCTCTTGAAGCTAGTCTATCAGCTCTTGAAGCTAGTCTATCAGCTCTTGAAGCTAGTCTGTCAGCTCTTGAAGCTAGTCTTTCAGCTCTTGAAGCTAGTCTGTCAGCTCTTAAAGCTAGTCTGTCAGCTTTTGAAGCTAGTCTGTCAGCTCTTGAAGCTAGTCTGTCAGCTCTTGAAGCTAGTCTGTCAGCTCTTGAAGCTAGTCTGTCAGCTCTTGAAGCTAGTCTGTCAGCTCTTGAAGCTAGTCTATCAGCTCTTGAAGCTAGTCTGTCAGCTCTTGAAGCTAGTCTTTCAGCTCTTGAAGCTAGTCTGTCAGCTCTTGAAGCTAGTCTGTCAGCTCTTGAAGCTAGTCTGTCAGCTCTTGAAGCTAGTCTGTCAGCTCTTGAAGCTAGTCTGTCAGCTCTTGAAGCTAGTCTGTCAGCTCTTGAAGCTAGTCTATCAGCTCTTGAAGCTAGTCTGTCAGCTCTTGAAGCTAGTCTATCAGCTCTTGAAGCTAGTCTGTCAGCTCTTGAAGCTAGTCTGTCAGCTCTTGAAGCTAGTCTGTCAGCTCTTGAAGCTAGTCTTTCAGCTCTTGAAGCTAGTCTATCAGTACTTGAAGCTAGTCTGTCAGCTCTTGAAGCTAGTCTGTCAGCTCTTGAAGCTAGTCTATCAGTACTTGAAGCTAGTCTGTCAGCTCTTGAAGCTAGTCTTTCAGCTCTTGAAGCTATTCTGTCAGCTCTTGAAGCTAGTCTGTCAGCTCTTGAAGCTAGTCTGTCAGCTCTTGAAGCTAGTCTGTCAGCTCTTGAAGCTAGTCTTTCAGCTCTTGAAGCTAGTCTGTCAGCTCTTGAAGCTAGTCTGTCAGCTCTTGAAGCTAGTCTGTCAGCTCTTGAAGCTAGTCTGTCAGCTCTTGAAGCTAGTCTGTCAGCTCTTGAAGCTAGTCTATCAGCTCTTGAAGCTAGTCTTTCAGCTCTTGAAGCTAGTCTGCCAGCTCTTGAAGCTAGTCTGTCAGCTCTTTCACTGCCACGTACCGATGCATGACCTGGACAGTAGATCCACATCAGCTCCTGAAGATTCCAGGCTTCTATGGAGGTTTTCCATATGAGCAGAATACCCCGAGAAATAACACAATTACAGGCCTCGGTCGGGATCAACGCTAATACGTAGTTGACTATTTGCGTACCATCAGTGGCGAACTAATGAGGGAGGAGGCGGTCCGCCACAGGTGACAGTCAGGAGAGGGGTGCTTTCAGACACTATTATGACAATACTGTAGTGTTTAAAAATATACTTGCAAGCATAATATTTTGTTCTGTGTGTTCTACAGGTGTGCCAAAGGAAGAATCCACCCCAGGTGCCAAATACTTTAAGTATGCCCCTGGGTAGCAGTATTCCACTTCAGGATTAACTGTACGCTAGCTAATATTCACTATACTTGTAGTAGTTTGTTCAGAACTTGGTATTTATCAACACTTGCACTTGGAGTTCAGACTGTTTGACTAGCAATCACTTTCTGATATAAACTATGTACCGCTGTCTGTTGTTGAAAGGATCGTGTCTCGCAACAAGAAAGAAAACACCTTGATGGCAAAAACAAGAAAAGAAGAATGGTGTAGAACGAGAAACAAAAGTAGGTTACAGAGATAAAGTAGGTTACAGAGATAAAGTAGGTTACAGAGATAAAGTAGGTTACAGAGATACACGTTCATGGCGTTTTAAGCGAGGGGGAGGGGGAAGGAGGGGGTGTTTAAATAAAAGGTAGAAACATGTTATCATTTTACATAACCAGAGTAGTAATAGTAGAATTAGTAATACTGGTGGTGGTGGTGGTAGCAGTAGTAGTGGTAGTAGTAGTAGTAATAGTAGTAGTTGCTGTTATTATAGTAATTTTAGTAATGGTAGTTGTTGTAACTGTAGCAGTTGTTGTGGTAATGGTGGTGTTTGTAGTAGTGATAGTAATACTAGTAGTGGTTGTGGTAGTAGCAATAACAACAGAGCAGTAGTAGTAGTAGTGGTGGTAATGGTAGTAGTAGTGGTGATAATGACAGAAGTGGTAGTGGTAATAATGATAGCGATAGTAGTGTAATGGTAGTAGTAGTAGTAGTAATGGTAATGGTAGTAGTGGTAGTAGTAATGGTAATGGTAGTAGTGGTAGTAGTAGTAGTAATGGTAATGGTAGTAGTGGTAGTAGTAGTAGTAGAAGTAGTAGCAGCAACAGCAGTAGCTGTGGCGACAGCAGAAGTAATAGTAGTAGAAGAGACAGCTGGACAGAGTCCGTACTAAAAACGTTTTCCTAACAAGAAAGTTTAGACACATTATTATAATATCACTGTAGCGAGATTTGATAACACTTGCTTGGTTGTAGCGCGACACACGCCCACAGCGCGCACACACACACACACACACACACACACACACACACCAGCGCAAGGACAGCGCGGCGGTCTTTGCAGTTTGAAGACGGGAAATGTGAATTACGGTTAAGCTAGACAATATTACGGAAGAATGAGGAAATAGCTATATACGAATGTATGGCGGATTTTAAAAGTTTGCATTTACTGGACATTAAATTATTAACTACAAGAGAACGCCTGGTTGGACTACAATTAAATAAAAATAATTCAACAAAGGAGATAGACTAAGAATTATATCCAAAAGGATATAATTCAAATATAAATAGTTTTAAAGATAATTAATATTTTTCACCTTCATCACATCTGCTAAAAGTTAGCTAATAATCTTTAAAAATTTATTATAACTGCATACCTAAGCGGATTTAAATATAAATTGGATAGAATGGAAGCCTCATATGGGGAAAAGGAAATGATACCTAGGAGGGAAGGAAGGATATAAGTGTGTAGTGAACAGAAGAAAAAAACAAGTACAGGAAAAGCACAGATCGCCTCAAATCGCCTCAAACCGAGAGATTAAACGAAAATCTTTTGGGATTTTTAGAGGTGCTTTCTCGTACGGGCGAGAGACTGAAATATAAGGACAGAGCGGCGCATTGGAAATCACACATACCAAATCCAGAAGCCAGAGTGAGAAACTGGAAGACAGTATCTGCAAGAAAAGTTATTTTTTTCACGCTGCATGCAGGGCAGATTAACTTCAACCAATATAGTCTCACCGTGAGCTTATAAATCCTAAGTGGGTATGTAAGTTTATTAAAGATATATGTATTACTAATATCGTTTTATTTCAGATTTTATTTCCCATTGATTGTATCAGATATAATAAAAAGGGAATGAAGCTAACCAGAGATAACCTTCACCGGCATTGTCAGGAAGCATAACCATTAATCATGGCGAGTTCTTGCCTGGAAGCTTACGACATACCAGCAAGTACATAAGTGACTTGACATCCATAAGTGGAAGGCAAAGGTTATATCGTACCCATGTATCATAACATGTGATGTATTTTGTTAATTCTGCACAGTATACATTATCTTATCATGCTATCTCTGTAACATACTACCATGATTCATTCATTTATATACAAACACTGAAGACATGGTCGCATCATGAACAGCAGTGGGTGGTGAGATTGTTGGAACAACATGGCCACCTATTACTTCTTGTTCCAGGTTTTTATGATCCGTTTTATGATCATTGCTGATCAAGATTATGGTCATTCCTGACCGAATTTACCCAAAAGACTTGAAGACCGTTGATCCTGCGAACTGAAGCCTAGAGGTCAATCAATCTTCAACACCTTAGTCCCCCGTAGTTATAGGGCGGGCTGAAGGAAAGTCTTCCGGATTCAAGTGTGTCTCAGGAACCTCGAACTAAGATCAGATGAGTTTTATGTGTATCCATCCAACAAATCCTGTGAGCAGTTTCTAAAACGACTGTTTAATGATGACAATTAGATGGCGATAGATAATGTGACAAACGTGTTTTATAAGTTCAGTGGAAGATAAATCCAAGACTTTTTAGCTTGTTTATTTGATTTGTAACTGTAAATAATCATACATTTTACCATCTTACAATAACCATTTCTCATTACAAGAATATATAGATGTACATAATAAATTGGATAATTGTACTCATTTGACTTGTTAAATTTTTAACTGTTAAATTTTGAGTTACCTTTTCAAATTTAATTATATTATCACATAGGGTTACGATAGCGAAAGTAGCAACTTATACTTCTGAAGCCTAAATCTATTGTCCAGCTCAGAGTATTCACAGCTGTAACTCACTTGTGATAACAGTGTACTTCTCGGGCACTGGAACTTCATACTTTCTGGAGAGAGATTTTACTTCTGCTCTACCACTATTATCATAATAGTAAAACCTTTCGCTACAATCAGATCGAGGCCAAAAAAAAGAACCCATCTCAATACTTAAGTGTTACAGCTTCAACGGGTTTCTAGGTTGGGAACTTCGCATCCTATTTACTTCAGCCTTGTCCTCTCGCGATTTAGTTACTGGGTTCCATCATCAAAATCTGGTAGCGTAATGCTCAAGCCTACCCAGATGTAGATGGGTATCTGCTTCTGCTCTTGAGTTAGGGAAGGCAAAGGCAGCGAAGAAAAGAACTAGTCACCCTACCTCATTAAAAAAGTTGGATCTAGTATGGTGAAGTCTCTAACACTTCACTCTATTACGGCAGTATGTCTATCTGTTATGGGACTACACTTATCTTGTTATGTCAAAAACGGACGAAGGTTCTGTCCAATGATATCCTTAGGGCCATCGAAAGTTACTGAAATCAACATAAAATGCGATATATGTTAACGTTCCTGGAATAGGTTATAAAGCAAATGTGTCTGTGTACCGAATATTGTAATATGATAACTTCATACATGACGCAATCGGTATTCAGCTTAAACGAGAGAAGTCAAGGACTGCTAAGAATCTAATTTTCTTCCTGGCCTTTTCAGAGAAACTATTATCTGATGAATGTGATTCGCTGACAGCCCGTTTCTTGCTTTATTGAACAACTCTTTGTTTTAACTTGGACACATGAGGAGTGTGTTATTTATTTACTGTTTACAGGCCTCAGGTTTCCCCTCCTAATTTGTTTAAAACGTTTATACAATACTAAACCCACCCTCTATCCTTTATTATCCTCATTCTTCTATCATTTACTAGACACAGTATTAAGGTCTTCGTCTTGTGTAATCTGGCCTATACTGTTTAATAGGAAAACTACAGAAGTGATTAATTCATTCATAACCCTCCACTCCCATAGGCCTTCAACAAACACCTGCCAAGTCTTCCTGTCACGTGCCATCATCTCAAGTTCTTTCCACGATCTCCTCATCATTTTCACCTCTGTATTCCCTCATTTCTGCTGATACTTGTGCCACTTTCCCTTGTTCGTTTAATGTCCGGACATTCCAGGTGCCAAGTTCTCCTAGAAGAAAGAAGGTTAGTCAGCAACACAGACTCCTTTCGGCTTTCTATGTGTTGCATCATACGCCTCCCTGCGAGAGGACCTTCCCCTGTCTTGGATGGCTGTGTTTTATTTTCCTTAATTGACTTGTCCATGTTTGTTGAAGTTTTTTGTGGTTTAAATTTTTTACAGGATGTGTTAACCAGCCCCATGCCCAACCCTCCTTAGTCGCTTTCTACGACATGCATGGCAGGGAACAGTGTTACTATTCTTTGCTCCCCTTTCGGGCCCCGGTAACACACGGGTGACAGAAGTGATTGTGTCTATAATTAGTCTAGGTACACATCCGTACGTGGAGAGATCGTACTAGTGACCTCTGTCCACGAAGCACTATTTTTGTGGTGCCTAGTTTGCAGAGAGGATAGAAACGATTCGCCCCCGTAGCTAGGCGGTGGTGTCATTCGAAAGGTCCTGGTATTTTTTTGGTTGTTTTTCTGTCTAGTAATCTAGCCTACTTCTTTATTCCTTACAAGTGCCTGAAATATACCTTTATGTATTAATTATTTATTGTTTAACTTAGGTTTGGTTATGTATGGCTGTGCGCATATCCTGTTCAGCGGTCTTTGTTGACTGGCTAAACCACATAAATGAGAGGACATAGACAATAGTCTTTCTTAAAGGGAATTTCCCTACCTATCACATTAACGCGGAGATGGTAAGAAACGCGGAAGAATCTGAAAAGATAACGGCTCACGAAGCGGAACAGCAAAGTATGTGGCACACTGTCGTAAATTTATTTTGAGAGAAAGAGTCTTAGAAATAGTAGTCCGGTTTAGAGTGTAGAATGATGGTGAAAAAAACTCAGTGATAGAAATGTAGAGAGTAAATAGTTGCTTCACATAGTGCTGGAGGAGAGTAAAGACAGACTTATTTACGACAAATCGTTTCTCTCAATCTTCTCTTCCACTCTCCTGGTCAAACAATTATTTGCCAGTTTTCCAGACACACCTATGCGCTCACACCGATTTGGTGCTTCAAACACACAGACGACGTGGATACAAACTATCTTAAACAAATAGGGGAAATTTTATGGGCTTTGGGTATTTCCAACACAGTGCTAACTAGGTTTATGATGTTTATTAACCAAAAA
Source organism: Oreohelix idahoensis (assembly GCA_024509875.1). NCBI lineage: Eukaryota > Metazoa > Mollusca > Gastropoda > Stylommatophora > Oreohelicidae > Oreohelix > Oreohelix idahoensis. Next base: position 26,225 of record JAMPIV010022923.1, read on the forward strand.
AGAATCAAATCACAAACAAATATCAAGGTTTACATAAAATTATCATAAGTACAGAAAATGCAAATAACCAGGTGGGGAGGGGGTGAAGAAGATTGGTATCGACTAAGCCCTTCCCGCTTATTAGACAAAGATGAACCCAGTCCAACGATAGATAGTTATCAGGAACATAGGTAATGTAACCTAACAGTGAAGTTAATTACTCTGAGAGAGGGATTACAGTACTAGGTATGGGTGGTAGAAAAAACTTGTTATCCCAAATTGTTCTTCCCTTTACTAAGCAATTGAAAGGGAGGGGGTTAAACAGAGTTAACAAAATATCCCACTTAAAGGAACAATGCGGGGTATACAGAAAATGTATTGCCCGGTAGGCAAGTTAACAAATGGTTTGAAAAAAACAATTAGATTTCCTGTCATTCATGCACGCGCGTGAGGATCCACACTCATATATACACACACACACACACTTACCGATTGCAGCATCAGACAATCCATAGAATTATATAAACAACAATTACTCTTGACACGTGAAAATGTCTAGTACTTCGATGTCCCGCCCCAGATGTAGCGAGGTTTGCTGATAGCGAATATTCCCACTAATCGCCGGACTTGAAGACTCAGAGTTATTATGTTCTATTATATAAAAGGAGTCTATGGGATGGCACTGACACAATTCAATACAGGGGTGAAAATGAGGTCTCTTTAATTTCGCTGCTGGAGGTAAAATTCCTTCAAGGCGTGATGATAGCAACTGACCGGTATGGTTTAAATCCAGTGAGGAAAAATTAGGCTCAGTCACAGTCAGGTAAATATGTATTCTCTCACAGTAGAGCAGTAAATAAATTATCGCTACTGGCACTGTTCATATTCCAGTTTATATTACAGATTGTAATTAAATTTGATAAGTTATTTAAAAAAAGTTCTTGGGGGTGCTTTCTTTCATGTAATTGATAGCTAGGTCGCATCGGACCGTCACAAGAATTATATTTAAAAATGTTCCATCAATATATCTGGAAGTTAAGAACCGAGTCTGAAAAGGACTCTGTATGATTTCTCTATTGCTTTCTTTATGCTGGGATCGCATAGGTTACGATCACTCTGTATGAAAGAAAAAAAAAAGACATGTAATATACCGAAAACAAATAACCTTCTAAAGCGCGATGAATTTCCCGTTAAGACTATTTTATATACGCTCGCGTATTTAATTATGTATCTATAAATATAGGACTTAACTAAATTTATTAATTATAAATTCCTTCGCGACTTTAAAAGTTACTTTAAGCATTTAACATCTATTATCTTTTTGGAAATAATATAGCAGGTATATCATTACATTTACAACTGGAACTATTGAGATGGTTTAATTTAATAGATTTAAATTAACACAAAATCCAGTGAAATAGAATGAATGAACTAGACCACTGATCACTTTACACAATATATATTTTACCGCTTTGCACAGAAATAGAATTCACTGCAAATATGTATAAAATCCAGGGGATAATCTATAACAAGATTTCAAATATAGCTAGTGCTTCTGTTAAGTTCTGGCCAGCGAGTGATAAAGTGTATTTCTACGTGGTCTGTATATATCTAGAATGAAATGAAAGATGAGTGGGACATGAGAAACGTGACACCTTATTAGATCTCAGGACACTTTTGGGGATCTGACCGCCAGACTAAAGAGAGATGCCGCCCTGGTCTCTCGTATCTTCGCTCGCTGCTTGCGTTCCGGCTTTCCCCGTTCGCTTTCACTGCGATCGGTTCTGCGTTTGGCACGGAGATGCGAAAATACCGGCAGGGAACTTGCGTCGCTCGTCAGGGACCACTACTGTCTTTGATCGTGGCGCTAGTCTTTCCTGAGATCTCTCAGTGCCTGTTTGATCGTGTGCCGCTACATTCTGTTTGATGCTGGCAACGCCCCCTCTGGGCCAAGTTAATGAAATTACTGCATATGATTGCTCAAGAGATGACCATGGGCGTGATTTAGCCTCTCCTTAAATCAATGCGATGACCAGAATGAACGGTAGATAAGCTGTCCACATATCAATCAGCAACGGTGTTGCCAATCTGCGTGGAAAGGTTGCATAGCTAATGAGTCCAGGTGAAAATAAAAAAATCCCGTTTGACGAAAGGTTACAATATTTCGGGGGCACTGATGTTATCCAAGGGGTCGTTACGAAGAGTCGTATCATCTCATCCAACACTTCAGGGCTACCGATGTTATGAGAGGGTTCTCACCATCATCCTAACAAATTCAGGACGGATGAGTTCGTCTGTCACACACACTACACGGCGAATGATAAAAGTAGTGCCACAGTAGATACTGTCGTAGGGAAGAGAAGTGTTAGAGATGTCACCATACGAGGTCCAGCCTTTTATATAAGGAAGGGTAATCAGTTCACCTCTTTTGCTGTCTTTGCTTTCCTTAAATCACAAGCAGAATCAGGTATCAATTTACAGCTGGGTAGATTGGATCGTGACGCCACCAGGTTTCGATCCCGGAACCCGATAACTGTGCCGCTAGAGGAAAGCGCTCTAACCAATTAGCCAGACAGACGCTCATAGGCGTATCCGGACATGGACAAAAATTAAAAAACTGGCCACCGTGGAAGAAAATGAGGTCTGGCCATGTCTATATCCTGACGATATCAATGAATCTGTACAATGGTAGTTTTAGAAACCTGACGATATCAATTAATCTGTACAATGGTAGTTTTAGAAACCTGACGATATCAATTAATCTGTACAATGGTAGTTCTAGAAACCTGACGATATCAATTAATCTGTACAATGGTAGTTTTAGAAACCTGACGATATCAATGAATCTGTACAATGGTAGTTCTAGAAACCTGACGATATCAATGAATCTGTACAATGGTAGTTCTCGAAACCTGACGGTATCAATGAATCTGTACAATGGTAGTTCTAGAAACCTGACGATATCAATGAATCTGTACATTGGTAGTTCTAGAAACCTGACGATATCAATTAATCTGTACAATGGTAGTTCTAGAAACCTGACGATATCAATTAATCTGTACAATGGTAGTTCTAGAAAGCTTTGGTCGCCCGTACGTTACTGGAGTCTGCAATGAAGAAGACCCTTGGCTTAGAGCGGACGTGGGACGTCGTAAACAGGAAGGTACTAAGGACGTTTTTGTTTTTTCAGCCATCCACGTGACAGCAATCCACAGAAGACTTGGTTACACCTTTTTTTGTTGATGGCACGTGAAGAAGACCTTGAGCGGATGGCACGTGACAGGAAGACTTGGTACATGTTTGTTGATGGCACGTGACAGGAAGACTTGGTACATGTTTGTTGATGGCACGTGACAGGAAGACTTGGTAGGTACATGTTTGTTGAAGGCCTAGTCTCCTTGGGGAGCTAAAAGGGTGGTGAAGAGAGTTTTGTTGGATATCACTACACGAGTCAATAACTCCTCATCGACAAATAAATATTACAATTTTCCCTTGCGAATATCGGCGTTAACACACAACTCTGTCTCCTTCAATGTATTTGTTCAATCTGGCATTTACTGTGAATATAATAAATATGAGTTCCGTTAATTTATTGTATTTCTTTACTCCTTTCAGATCATGTGACCACCACTACAAACGGATCCCATGGAAGAAGCCTCGGTGAAAGCAAGTCGTGTGCATGTTGCTAGGATGGTTTCTATACCTATTTGTTTTACATAATAAGGTTGCAACCCCACTGCTCGCCGCCTTAATTGCATATTCCAGTGTAGGTTGCCACCCCCGTGCTCCTGCCTTAATTGCTTATTCCTGTGTAGGTTGCCACCCCCGTGCTCACCGCCTTAATTGCCTATTCCTGTGTAGGTTGCCACCCCCGTGCTCACCGCCTTAATTGCCTATTCCTGTGTATTTCCCTTTTTTTGTTGCTCCTAATGGAGCCACCATTGAAGCTGCCTCCTCTCCCCCGCTGCAAGCTTGGGTAAGAACTGCCTCGCTGTTCTAGTGGCGGTGTCTATAGCAATGTGTTTTTCACGGTGAGGTTGCTAGCCCCACGCACACCTTATATAAGTAACCTCATACGACATGCCTGAAGGAGCATTAGTCATGTTCTTTCTTTATCTTATCATGATCTACACCAGTGGTTCTTAACGTTGGCCTTATGACCCCCTTCCCCCCCCCCCGGGGGGGGGGGGCCATGCCATATTTCTATGGGGGACACAGTAAGATAGTAAAGTACCCTTTTCCCAGCTAACAGCGACAATGAGGGGGTCCACAGAGGTTAATGAGACTCAGAAGGGGGCCGTGAGCTAAGAAAGGTTGAGAATCACTGATCTACGCCATTATTTTTATAATCACCGAGAACTACGTACAATTTTCTTAGGACATCATGAACATATCTATGACTTGCTAATGCAATATTAACTTTAAAGGACCGGTGCGTTTATGTATCCAGGTGGAGCCGCGCTGGTGTAATGGTTACAACGTTGTACTGGCGACCAGGTTTTCAAGGTTCAAGCCCGGGCGTCGGCGCTTGAAGGAGTGTTAACGACCGGGATTTTGACTGAATAATCTGAACTGCTCCTGAGATAAACCCTCTGTGGATTGGAGGGAGCGAAGCTCCTGACCGGGTTGGAAGGAAAGTCCTCAGGTTCTCCAGCCTCGCAATGACATGTCATTGGGCCGAAGGGCTGAAAGCCCAAGTCCCGCTGGTTAAGAGGGAAATAAAAATGTATCCAGGTCGAAGAGGTCAAAGTTGATTAGAAACGAGTGAGTCTACGCCTGAGATTTTGCATCTTTAAAAAGTTGTGCTTGTGGGTGATATTTCGTTCATCTTTAGCTGGTTTGTAAAGATGGAATTTAGTATCTTTGTACTGCCTGTGGAACATAAAGTCTTGAACAACCTCAAAATACGTCTTCCTGTCCTGTGCCAAACCTGCAAGATGTTGCAGAGACATACGATTAGACTGACTTCACAAATGAGTTAAAGATTCTAATTTTTTGTGGTTGACTTGAGATGTCTTGATCTTCATATATTTCCCACCGCATTTAAAACTCCCCTTGCATTTGTGCCGTAATATAACCGACGGACCACGTGTCTATGTTAAACGGGTGCATAACTTCTAAATTTAAAAAAAGAAAGTTTTACACGTACTTAAATTCCATTTATCAACACCAGTTCTGTTTGTACTATTCTGTTTGTACTCTTCTGTTTGTACTATTCTGTTTGTACTCTTCTGTTTGTACTATTCTGTTTGTACTCTTCTGTTTGTACTATTCTGTTTGAAAAGTTCTGTATGTACGAGTATGTACGTACTGTTATTGCAGAGCTGGAAATGTGAACATGATTAATCTATGAAACTGACCAATGTTAGAAAGCTCAGTTTTTCTCACTGAAAATTATTTTTAAAAGTTAATTCATTGTTCTACTTTGCAGCAGTACTGACATTTACATGTGAGTTCATCAATGTTCAAATACAACTGGCGATAAAAGGGTTTGGCAAAATGTTCCAAGTAAAAAAAGTTTGGGTTTGTTTACGCAGTGCGATAATTAAAGGTCTGTACGAAACAAAATCAATAGAGAAGTAAATTATTTGTTTGAAATCATGCTGTTGCTTAGCTAAACAGGCAAATAAGCCCCTGGGAAGTTTACATAAATGAGGAGGTAAAAAAAAAGAATTATGTTTTGTTGTAACTAACATCATTATCACACATACATCATCATCTCCTTTTTCGTTCCTTATATCTTCATCGTTATTTCCGTTTCAATCCTTATGAAGCAAGTGTTTATCACTGAAGATCCTTATGAAGCAAGTGTTTATCACTGAAGATCCTTATGAAGCACGTGTTTATCACAGAAGATCCTTATGAAGCATGTGTTTATCACTGAAGATCCTTGTGAAGGATGTGTTTATCACTGAAGATCCTTATGAAGCATGTGTTTATCACTGAAGATCCTTGTGAAGCATGTGTTTATCACTGAAGATTCTTATGAAGCATGTGTTTATCACTGAAGATCCTTGTGAAGGATGTGTTTATCACTGAAGATCCTTTTGAAGCATGTGTTTATTACTGAAGATCCTTATGAAGCATGTGTTTATCACTGAAGATCCTAATGAAACATGTGTTTACCACTGAAGATCCTTGTGAAGGATGTGTTTATCACTGAAGATCCTTGTGAAGGATGTGTTTATCACTGAAGATCCTTATGAAGCATGTGTTTATCACTGAAGATCCTTGTGAAGGATGTGTTTATCACTGAAGATCCTTATGAAGCATGTGTTTATCACTGAAGATCCTTGTGAAGGATGTGTTTATCACTGAAGATCCTTATGAAGCATGTGTTTATCACTGAAGATCCTTATGAAGCATGTGTTTATCACTGAAGATCCTTGTGAAGGATGTGTTTATCACTGAAGATCCTTTTGAAGCATGTGTTTATTACTGAAGATCCTTATGAAGCATGTGTTTATCACTGAAGATCCTAATGAAACATGTGTTTACCACTGAAGATCCTTGTGAAGGATGTGTTTATCACTGAAGATCCTTGTGAAGGATGTGTTTATCACTGAAGATCCTTATGAAGGATGTGTTTATCACTGAAGATCCTTATGAAGCATGTATTTATCACTGAAGATCCTTATGAAGCATGTGTTTATCACTGAAGATCCTTATGAAGCATGTGTTTATCACTGAAGATCCTATTGAAGCATGTGTTTATCACTGAAGATCCTTATGAAGCATGTGTTTATCACTGAAGATCCTTATGAAGCATGTGTTTATCACTGAAGATCCTTATGAAGCATGTGTTTATCACTGAAGATTCTTATGAAGGATGTGTTTATCACTGAAGATCCTTGTGAAGGATGTGTTCATCACTGAAGATCCTTATGAAGCATGTGTTTAACACAGAAGAAAGCTTTTTTGAGGAACACATGATTTTACTGCGGCGTTTCTGTAGCTCTTTGTTGTGGATGATGATGTTGTCAGTCTCATTCAAAGCTTCTATTAATAGTATGTTATTATATGCCAGAGAGAGCAGTGGTGCCAATCTTTCTCGTCTCAGTAGAGACCGTCTACAACTACACGTACAGGTATGTAGCGGCTGTATTCTGCTTCATCTTTCACACCTTCACAGAGCATAGGTCTTCAAAAAACGTATGCCAAGCCTTCCCCCTCCGGTGCCATCAGCTCAAGGTCTTTCCATGTCTTCTTCATCCCTCTTCATGTCTGCCTCCAGTTCTCTTCTCCCTGTGCTCTTTAGTATTTATGTAACCCTCTTACCCAGGTGTAACGGTGGCACGTGGCATATTTGGAAAATAACTATATTATAATATTCAAATGTTATAGAAGTAGAAGGGTTGGTTACAAAAATAATTGTGGATTAGAGAAAGAACGGCGAGTTCTCATCTCAATGAAATCCAAAGCAAGGAATAAACTGGAAGCCTAATATTCTTATTCCTCGTTAGCCTTAAGACTTCCACATTAACGACTAATAAAGGCAGTAGTCGCCTCAAGGTTCCTGACGTCTCTAAACAGTGTTTCGTGGAGTGAGATAGGTAGTTGCCATATGCTACTCCGTTCATTACTGTATGTTGGGCAGGACTGCAGCAGGTGCTCGACTTTCATCAGGCTGGAGCCGCAGGTAGAGGCTGAATATGATATGTGGGAATCCCTTTCAAAGACTGCTTGAGGAATTAAACAGTTGGTTGTCAAGAAACACAATCATGGATTTAGCTCATTTATTTTACTATGTTCTGATAAATAGTTAAAAACTTTATTACATTGAAAGATGGAACATACGAGTACAACTTTATGACGTTGAAAGATGGAACATACGAGTACAATTTTATGACGTTGAAAGATGGAGCATACGAGTACAACTTTATGACGTTGAAAGATGGAGCATACGAGTACAATTTTATGACGTTGAAAGATGGAGCATACGAGTCCTACTGTTTCCTCGGGCAGTCCCTTAAAGGCTACTAATATGAGGTTGTGCATTAGGCTGGCAACGTCATCACATACAAACATATTGATACAGAACCTGTCGCTGCCAGAGCATGTGGATGTTTAGTGCAGACTTCATTGAAGGTCCAGCTGTAGTGGTGGTCACATGAGGAGCGCAGAAGAAAATGGTGATGATGATGATGACAGTGATGATGATTATGATGGTGATGATGACGATGGTGATGATGATGAAAGTGATGATGACAGTGATGATGATGTGATGATGATGATGATGATGGTGATGATGACGGTGATGATGATGATGACGGTGATGATGACGGTGATGATAATGATGATGATGACGGTGATGGTGATGATGACGGTGATGATGATGATGATGGTCATAATGATGGTGATAATGACGGTGATGATGATGGTGATACTAAAAATGTTTGTACCGAATAAAGCTTTCTTTTTGAAAAAGAAAAGTTAATCTATTTTTTTTATTTTCTTACTTGCTTATGCTTGATAAACTCTAGAATTAGTTTCCTCTCAAATTTAATCAGGATACACGCGAAAGTTTACTAAAGGCCAAGGTTGTCCACCAGTGTTTCCCAAACTTTTTGCTCTGGGCCGCACATTCGGAATGACAATTTGCTAGCACCACACCAAATTGTTTATTGGTAAGAAATACCTGTTTTTAAAAAAAATCAACTCCTTGCAGTGCTTCATTTATAACATAGAACACAACTACTTTATAATATGATCATGAGACATCCAGAAAGTATAATCTATAATATTAATACAGCTACATAACAACATGATTCATACACAAAATATACAAATTCAAGGAAAGGTATGAGCTTGTTTTTGTCCGGTAATCATTATAATTTACATTATTTTTAACTATTTTTTTTTATTATTATTCTTAAAATCTATTTCATATAAAATAAATTATATTGCTTAATAAAATCTGGAAACTTCTGGAAAATTCTACGGGTTTCTATACATACATTTCTCACATTATATCATATATAACTTAATAAGTAAAATAAATAAGGATATGACCTTCATATTTATTTCTGGCGAATGAATATTTTTATAATGTCAAAATCCTTGATAGTCTTTGAATCTTCCCGCCACAATTGCCATCTGTCATCCTTTCGCGCAGCACAGTTTTGGGAACTGTGGAATATATCGTGTCCTGCTCTGCAGTAGTGGTCCAACAATTACCAACCTTAAGAGTATAATGATGGGGTGTTCAAAGCTATTTTCGCCCAAGATTACTCTTGGCAGCAATATACATAGAAGAATGATGCTTCTATTTAAGCGGACCTCATAGGATGTTAAAGAAAAGCAAGCACAACAATTGAGATAATCTGAGCTGTCATGAACTTTTTATACTCCCGCCCCTACTATGAGAAAATTTTGATTCGTGGTTTTTGAGCACCCAGCTGAAGGTGATTCCACAACTAGACTATTAATTTTATATGTTTATGTATTTAACACACTATAAGTCATACGGTGCAGACATGCAATTCACTCAATAGTGATTAATCCAACTAGAACTTTAAAGTTACAGATCAACAGGTTTAATAATCACTTAGAGTTTAACAAGATTTAAAATAAAATAAACGTGATTTAGAAAAAAAATATACGCTGATATTGATCATCATCGGATGATTTAAAGTGTGGTGGCTTTATTGAAAGATTTGAAATGTCAACTGGTTGCGCTATTATGGTACTTAGATTCCAGTGTGGAGTAGGTTGGTGTCTGCTTCAGCCGCTGTTGGTTTCTACAGATGCTTCGCACTGTACTTCTCTTGAATAGTCAAGTCTGGTGGATGTAACACGTCTCAAGCAACACGTATGAGGTAATCACATAGTTTATCAAGCGTCTTCAAGACCTGTCTGATGTTGGTGTCTAGCGTCGACTGCTGGCAACGTGAACCACAAGCTTGTACCGCAAAACTAAGAGGAAAACAATGCTTTTTTTAGTATTGGGTCCCTTGTTATCAGCATCAGGCGCCCTCCGCTTCCATCCACCTCTTCCATCCTCCTCATAATATTTTTCCCTCCTTGAGTGTTATGTTTAATCCCAGTGAGTCGGATAAAAGTGCTTTTGGATATAGGAAGACAACAATTGCAATACAGGTAGTCCGCGGGTTACGAACGTCCGAATTACAAACATCCCTAGGTACGAACCGACTGCCGTAAAGCGAATTATATTAAAGATTCGAGTTACATACAATGGTTCGTAATAACGAACGGGCGCACTATAGTACTTTGCGACGCTCCTCAAAACATGGCGCGTCTTCAGTGGTTCTTCGGCTCGAGGAAGGACAACGCCTTCGCCAATTTAAGTCGGATCACGTTGATGTTAACACTGTGTTGTGTGTGTTATTCTTGTTATTTGGCTTAAATTTGTCTTATGTTTACCCTCGTAACCATGCCTCCAAAGCGTAAATCCTATGCAAGTGATGGTGATGCATAAAAGAAAAGACAAACGATCACGATTGAAAATAAAGTGGAAATAATAAAGCGATCGGAAAGAGGTGAAACGCCAGAACCCAAGAAGTTTTGACGAAGGAGTTAGCTGAAGCCTTTCGTCTCCTTGAAGCAGGGATGGCAAAGTTAGAGGAATAAGATTCTAATGTAGAGAGGTTCACCAAAGTTTACCGGACAGTTACCGACGGCCTCAGCTGCTACAAAGCCATTTATGATGAGAAAAAGAAAAGCTCTGTTGAAACCTCCCTTAATGTCTACTTCAAGAAATTGACTCCAGAAGTAAACCCCCACTCTCCAGCAGCAGAATTAAACCCTGACTCTCCAGCACCAGGTTCATCCTCTCCAGCACCGGGTCCATCCTCTCCAACACCAGGCCCATTATCTTTAATAGTAGCCATCTCTCCATCTTCTTTTCGCGCAACATCCAATTAATATCATCTTAATTATTAATCAAGAATGCCCCTTCCGGTATGCAAGACATAAATAGGAACGAGAGTAAGTGTTAACCTTTAGTCATTGTCTTTTTTTTTTCTATCTAAACTGTTTAAGAAGTGTTTCTTTAATGTTTTTTATGCATAGAAAGGTAACATATATAATTTATACAAAGACAAACATTTGACTAACTGGCGCTAGATACGAACCGTACTTAACTATTCCGACATACGTACAAATTCGACTTACAGACAGATGTAAGAACAGAACTCGTTCGCAACCATAGGACTGCCTGTATATATATATATATTTTACTAAAGTGCTTGTATAATAACTATGTACACCATGATATTATTATCCACTCTCTGCTCTCTGTAGAGTCTGGGGCCACCTCTACTGTTGGTTCTGATAAGGTTGATATAATGTTGGATTTTTATTCCCGTTAATGATATCCACCAAAAGATAGATATAAGTGGATGGAAGCAGACATCATCATCATCATCAGTTGATAAGATCTCTATGGTGTTGTTTGCTCCACTGTAGTGTATGGAATGTCAACTTGACCTACGCAGTGGTGTGTAGACATGGATTGAGTGTACAATGTGCGAATGATGATAAGGGTTCGTGTTGTTGACAAATGTTCTTTTCTCACACTCATGTATGACTGGAAGTCATCGACACCAACGACTGTGTACCTTTTCTAAAGTTTAATTGGACGTACACACTCGACAGCACAGATAGTGACAAATCACAGGTTGGCATAATACATCATAGTACAGTGGATAAATGGTCTTGCAATGTTATGTTACATGGGCACTCATGTAGATTAATATTATAATGGACTGTCAGTAGCCAAGCCCTCAGCATCGCCCATACATATAAATCATCTGACTTCACTGACTGAGCACGTCAGCTTATAAACAATATTTCAGATGGCTTCTAAACCTAATCTCGTTTAGCGACGATTCTCCCACATAATGTTCAGCACATATTTTTTTCATATAATAATATTGAACCGCTAATAACGGGTTCTCATGTGTAGCAGTGATCTCTGGACTAAACAAGCGATAATACGGGCATCCCCTTTCTCTTCTTGAAAGTCGCTACATGTTTTGGTTCCAAGATGGCTTCACTCGTGAACTGTCACTCACGTTTGGATGCAGATAATGAATCTGTCCTAAAGTTAGTCATTCATAAAACATTGCATTGCTCTGTAGATTTGATCATGAACAATTGACTGCATTCTACAGAATATAGTGCTGCTAGGAATCGAAGTCGTTTTCATCGAGTCAAATATATTCTCTTAGACATTCAAATCGTAACTATCGAAAATGGTGGCTTCGATCGAGAGTTCATAAGAGTGTCTTTGATTACCTTGGTAGAGGAAATATGAAACTGCCATTCCTTGGCAATATGAATAAACACTGGGGTAAAGCATACACGATAGGTTTAGACGACTATCACTTTCCCCACAAATACTGAGATCACTTTTTCCCGGCGACAGGCCGACATAGGAAAAACACACACAGTCCCTATCAGGACGAAGCCAAATCACACCACACTCTAACGACACATCCGCCGAATAGCCTTTGACCTCTCTAGAGACAACAGAACATATAGTTCGACTTAGATATGTAAAGATATACAGATATAAGACAGACTCGTCCTACTCAGACAAACAATACACATAAATTCAGGCCATAGATATTCTGAAGCAAGAACAATCTATTATTACCCAAACAACGAATAAATCGCAGTAAAATGGATTTATCCGCGGAGTTTGATCGAAGAGATGGCACAACTTTCAAGGGAAGTAACTCAATAATGACTTTCCCTTAAGCACAAAAAAATTACCTATGTATAATATTGTAAGATATCAAAGACTGCACGTAACAGTCTTACCACACCTCCCGGAAAAAAAAAAAATGGAACATTTTTTTTTTTTGAAATACATCTAGGAGCAACGTACAATAGGCTCACAACGCATGAATAATGCGCAGATGAAAATATCAGGAATACCTATAACGCCTAATATGAGGCTAAGTCGACTTATGGAGCGACTGGTGAGAATGTGTCTCATAAACTGAGAGAAATTATTTCTCTACAAGTATATTTTTCCAGGAAGGTGTCATCAAAGTATAATACAATTCTGGCAATTACACAATGCCTAAAAAATTCATATCATCATTTCGTATTAGATATCTTAAATTTATGATTTATGAAGAAAAAATCATCAAAGCACAGCGGTGAATAAACATCCATGAACCGCTATGTAGTGATACAATCATTATATTATTAAATTACAAATGTGTATCTATCATGATATAGAAAAGGAACTACTATAGAACTAGACATATCAAGAAGTCTAAGCCCTAATAGTTATGTGGAATCATGTGGGCATCTTGACAGAATGTCTGCCATCACATTATCTGATCCACGAATAGCTCGCACAGAGAAATGAAAAGGTTGAAGAGCAATTGCATATCGAGTAGACCTCGAGCTCTTCAAATTCTTACTCTGTATAGCAGTAAGAGCTTTTTGGTCGGTTTCTACTATGAAATGTGCGCCTAGAAGGAATCTCTGTAGTTTGAGGATCGACCAAACCATAGCTAATAGCTCACGGTCTAAAACCGAATAATTCCTTTCTGCCGCATTAAGTTTTCTGGAAATATACATTACAGGATGCAGAGTTCCAGAGTACTCTTGCATTAGTGCCGCTCCAATCCCAGTGGATGAAGCGTCACTACGAAGAACGAATGTCTTATCTTTAGTGGGTAGCACTAAAATAGGTGGTGTTGAAAAAAAATGTTTTAATCTTATCCAGAGAGCATTGGCATTCCTGAGACCAGTGGACCACATTAGGCGAACCTTTCTTTAGAAGTGTTGAGAGAGGTGCCATGATAGAGGATAGATTCTGAATGAATCTGCCATAAAATTGAATAAGACCTAACAGACTTCTCACCTGTTTTTTAGTCTTAGGGATTGAGATGTTAAGTATCTTACTAGTATTATGGTCCTCTGTCTTTAGGAAACCATGACCAACTCGGTGGCCTAGGAAAGAAATTTCGCTAAAACCAATATAGGCTTTAGAGGGTTTCGCTGTCAGGTTGTGCTCACGCAAAGTAGACAGCAATTCATCTAACCCTGAATAGTGATCTTCCCAAGTATCGCTGAAAAGACAGATGTCGTCTAGATATGCAATGACATCTGACCGATAAGATAGGATTCGGCGCATCATGCGTACGAACGTAGCTGGTGCGTTCATAAGACCGAAAGGCATAAAATTCCATTGGAACAAACCTCTAGGTGTTGAAAAAGCCGTGAGAGGTTTGGCGCGTTCAGATAAAGGAACTTGCCAATATCCTTTAGACAAATCAAGTTTAGTGAAAAAATGAGATTTGGAGAGTCGAGTAAGTAGCTCTTCCAGTAAAGGCATAGGTTCGGCATCGAACTTCGTTACTTGATTCAATTTTCGATAGTCAACGCAAAGACGTATGTTATTGTCTTTTTTACGCACAATAACCATCGGCGAAGAATATGCAGAGGTGGATGGTTCGATTATTTTCAAATCTATCATCTCATCCAACTCTTTCTCGACCTGTGCTTGAAAATGTATAGGTATAGGATAAGGTCTAACCCTAATAGGAGTATGGTCAGTTAGAACAATGTCATGTTGAATGACATTCGTTTGTCCAGGGATGTCAGTGAGTACATCCTGAAATGTTTGCAACATAGTTGAAACTTGTCGCTGTTCTCCTAGAGACAAATCAGGAGAGACAGTAACGTTCTTCCATGATTCACTGGAATGAAGTGGGATCATTGGAAGAGGAAGATTTACATCTGAAAAACTTGTTTCCTCATCCTGTATCACGGACAGTGATGAGTAATGACCATGTTGTACTGGAGAATTGTCCGTTGCTTGGAAAATGGGTTGCAAATAATCCGGACGTTCATGGAATTCAGTAAGCATATTGATGTGGAAGGTTTTATGCTTCCCATCAATATCGACAATATAGTCGACATCGGAAATTTTCGATATTATATCGTACGGACCTTTCCAAGAAATAAGTAATCTGTTTTCCCTACAAGGTAGTAATACAAATGCTTTGTCACCAGGACAAAGTTGTCGTAAGCATCTCTTCTTATTGGCAAATTGCCTTGCCTTCTGTTTCGCAAATTCAGAAGAAGAAGTTGCTAATTTGCATGCTTCGATAATTTTTTGTCTCAACGCGATGACATATTCGTAGGATGACTTTGTGTCATCGTCAATATTGTCAGATGTTATGAGATCGTGAAGCAACGACATAGGGCCACGCGGACGCGCGCCAAAGACGAGTTCAAAGGGAGAAAATCCCGTATGTTCATTGGGTACCTCTCTGTAAGCGAAGAGGGCCGCAGGTAAAACTCTGTCCCAGTCTTGAGGATGATCCTCAGTTATCTTCCCCAGTAAGTTTTTAAGTGTTCTATTAAGGCGTTCGACCATACCATTAGACATTGGATGGTAGATACTACTTAAAGATCTATCTATCTGCAGGGTAGACATTACTTGAGACATGGTATCTGATATTAGTTGGGTGCCATGGTCTGACAATATCTCTCCGGGGAACCCCAGACGAGAAAATATAAGCCAAAGAGCATCTGCAATATCAGCAGTAGTAATGCTCTTCAGAGGAATAGCCTCTGGCCAACGTGTGCACATATCAACACACGTCAAGATAAACTGATGTCCTCTGGCAGACTTGATCTTAAATGGACCAATAATGTCTATGGCCATTTTTTGAAACGGCCGAATAGGAATGTCCGCCGCCTGAATGGGTGCAGCATGCCGTGGACCTTTGGATTTAACTTCCTGACATACTTTACAAGATCGACAATAAATACGTATGTCCTTGTTTACCAATGGCCAAAAGAAAGCCGCAAGGACTCTTGACTTAGTACGGGAAAAACCCATGTGTCCAGCACACTGAGAGTCGTGAGCGTGCTGCAAAATTTTAACTCTCAAATTCTTGGGAACCAGGATTTGAGAATGACTTGACGTAATGGAGTCTTGAACCATACGTACAAGTACGCCATTCTTCTTTGTAATCCACGATTTACGACTTGTGTCTTTATTCGGATCACCTTTAGTTGCAAGAATGAAGAATTTCTTCAGAGTGGGATCATCTTCTTGCTGTTTTATAAACGAGTCACGAGAAATTACCAAGGGATTATCTTGGTTATGCACTTCATTATCTTCAATAGATGAAGTTTGAGGCACATTAAGAGCCTGAGCTCTAGTGACTACAGCGTTAGCAATCTGCATGTTTTGCCTTTCCCACGTGGAAATTTGTTGCGGAGTGCATTCCTTGACTCCATGAATGCGACCGATGATGAGGTCAGCGATCGGATTCGGAAGAAGACATGCGTGTACATCTCCCGTAAAGAAAGGAGTAGCAATCCTAATGATAGCAGTAGAGTATTTCTCTAATGTGCCGCCAAATGTTACACATTTGACTACTTGTCCAGTGGCACGGGAAGGATCTACGAGTGACTGCCTAACACCAATTGTGGTGCATCCAGAATCAAATAGCACAGAGACTGGATTGTTATTCACTAAACCCTTATGTAAGACAAGAGAACCTCTTCCATCATGCGCGACTGATGCCGGAAGAGCAGGAAGAGGATGGCCACAGCTTAAAGTAGACACTGTGGTTGGCTCAAATAACGTTTTGCATTGGGGGCACTGAGATGCTCTCCCAAAATCAAAAGCGGCACATGCCATATTACTAGCATCATTATTATCTTTACTCTGTTTATAGGCTTCATGGGACTCTTGTTGTACAGAGTTTGCCTGAAAATGTGGTTTATGTCTTTTGTTTTGAGATCTACCTCGGTTATTATCACCTCTGTAGTTATTGTTACCTCTATTGTAACCCCTATTTGGGTTTGAGTCATAGTTCCCTTGGTTACCATTATCATATTCATTATAATGAGTATCTCTGTAATTATGATCTTGTTGACTCCAAGACGGATAACCCTGATAGTTTCTATAATTACTTCCTCTACGGAAATTCCTATAATTATGACCACCCCTGTGTCGAGAGCTATCAGGTCGTCTCCAGTTCTTTGAAGAAGAACCCTGAAATGATTGGTTACCTTGGTTTTGATAACTATTATGGTTACCTTTTTTATCAAATCTGTTTTGAGGTCCCTGAAATCTGTGTGAATAATTGGGATTGTATGGTGTTGCTGAAGCAACTGGCATACTCTCCTTAATCTTAGTGTTGCCAAAAGTCACGTCGGGGTGTGCAGTGACATATTGGGAACAATATTCTTCCATTTCTTTTAGAGATTTGGGTTTACGCTCATGTATAAATTCAAGGAAAGGTTTGTTCACACATGACATAATCTTATCTCTGAGCAACAAATCCATAAGTCCTTCATACGTTTTTTCTGTTTTGGAAAGCTCAATCCAACGATCAACTGTGAGACGTGCCTTTGCAGTGAATTCTGAGAATTCTACACCCGTCTCAGGTACCATCGTCTTAAATAAAAGGCGATAGCCTTCCTCACTTAGCTGATATTTTTTTATCAAAGCCGCCCTAATGACATCATAATTATCCTTATCTGCTTCTCCTACAAGGCATAATCTAGTCAAAGATTCACCTTTCAAGTTTTCTGATAATTGATTAGCGTATTGTGATTTATCCACATTATGTGTACGACAAGAACGTTCAAATCTATCCAGCCAGAATGTAATATCGTCACTGGACTGATTGAACGGTGGAACCTTAACCTTGTAAGTAGAAGGTTTACCATTACCACTAGATGCCTGATTAACATTACTCATACTTGTCAATCTCAATTTCTCCAACTCAAATTCATGTTCTCTTATTGCTTTTTTCTCTTCAGCATCTAATCTTTTTTGTTCAGCCTCCCTGTCTAATCTTTTTTGTTCAGCTTCCCTGTCCAATCTTTTTTGTTCAGCTTCACTGTCTAATCTTTTTTGTTCAGCCGCAGCTTCTCTTTCTAATTTTTTTTTGTTCAGCTTCAAATCTCCTTTCCTCCATCTGCATCTGCAATTTCTTTTGTTCAGCAGCAGCCTCAGCTTCTCTTTCTAATCTTTTCTCTTCCGCCATAGCTTTTCTTTCTTCTGCAGCTAATCTTTTCTCTTCTGCCATAGCTCTTCTCTCTTCTGCAGCTAATGCTTTGTCATATTGAGCAACTGCCCATTGTTCTAATTGTTGACCAGTTTTATCAAGGGCTTTCCCTTGTGTAATGAAGTATTCTAAAGTAGACATGATGTCTAACAATAATACTAATCACCTGAAATAATAATAATACCACAAGTTCTCAATGACTTGATTAATCAGTATACTATCCCAATATCTGTGGGTCACAAGCCTTTAATAAGGTCTTGTATAATAGTAATAATAATCAGGTACTGGTTTATACCATAATCCAAGTGCAGTGCACAGGCAATTGTGTCTTATGAAATATACCTATATAAAACATATGTCAACCAACAGAATACATAAAGTACAAATAGGACTGACAATACAAGAACGTTTGCAGAAATCAAAATAAATCAAATAGGGAAATCAATGAAAATAATCACTGAATCTGCAAAGAATAACAACACAAATGACGTCACAATATATGAATATAAATTGTGAATAGAACTGAAAGATAGAAAAGAGTAGACCAACAAATTACAAACAACTCAAAACAAAACTAAAGAACAAAGAAATATTACAAAAATAACAATAATTACAGTCTTCACAGCTAACACAAAAGCAACAGTTGTCGCAGCAAATTTTCAATCAAGAAAATTGCACCTATAGAAAACGCCCACAACGGACCCTCTATGACGTGGGATATTCTGTTGTGAGGACGCCGCCCAACCTAAAACACAACCCGCTGACATAGAAACTAACATACTATACAAACAAATAACATGTAAACATAAATATATATAAATTATGTGTATGATAGTATGTGTTGCAAAATAGGCTCAGTTTTACAGTAATGGCAAAGTTATTTTTATGAACATAAACAAACTGCCACTTTATTCAATTAAACATTCTGGCCTTAAATATTAAAGTTCATATATGGAAAACAAGAAGATCCATCGATGAAAATAGGACTTCTTAGTACACAAATACTGTCTTCCTGTTAACATTGACAAGAATTGATCCAACTGTTCTGTGAAACTCTGTAATGTCTAATGTAAAACTGTCAACAACGACGTGACGAAGTGTTGACAAAGAGCAAACCAATACTGCAAGTGTGTCGTATCAGCCACAGGAAACGGTCTGGTATCGGTAATCTGTTGACTTCTGAACTTCTGCGAGGTCAAACCCAGAAAGCTGGTCCACCAGTTGATAAGGTTGAATAATGTTGGATTTTTATTCCCGTTAATGATATCCACCAAAAGATAGATATAAGTGGATGGAAGCAGACATCATCATCATCATCAGTTGATAAGATCTCTATGGTGTTGTTTGCTCCACTGTAGTGTATGGAATGTCAACTTGACCTACGCAGTGGTGTGTACACATGGATTGAGTGTATAATGTGCGAATGATGATAAAGGTTCCTGGTGTTGACATAATG
>JAMPIV010022924.1:0-163426 GCA_024509875.1 Oreohelix idahoensis
CACTTTCCGGTTCATTTATTCTCTGGCACATATGATGTCTTATTAGCCTTCTGAATTTTTCAGCTTGCTTCTGGGCCCTTCTGTCTCTTTATGATCTCCATTGGCCGTAAGCATGTAGAAGTTTCCATTTCTTCATTGTTGTCTTTATACCTCCTGTTATGATTTCTCACAGCTTGGTTTTAGATTCTTTAAACTTTATCAAAGTTTGATATGTGGTGCAGTTGCCCATGCTCCAAGATTACACTAGTCAACAACCAAAATGTACCAGAAATGAAAATAGCTGATCTTAACTAATTTTGGTGTGCTGAAAACGAAAATGACATTAAAAAATGTTGATTGGCTCTAGTTTTCAAGATATATGCTACTAGTTTATTTAATTACGGTTGCATATTTTTTTTCTAATGACCAATAAAAATGTAACTAGAAGTTGATGATGCAACCCTACCTATGATTACATCACCTTTGTGTATAAATATCTTATCTCTGATAAAATTTTGCCATTAGTTAGTGCATTTGTCCTTATCAAAAGTATCGTAGTTAGAAATGCCTAGGACATGTGTGAACAGTGCTAGTAATTTCTGTTATATATGTGGTGAGGTGACATTTGTATCACAAAAACGAAATATAACTAAAGTGATTAAGAAGGTGTACAGTTTGTATTTTGGCTGCAGAATAGGAGATCAAGATAAGAGCTGGGCACCACACATATGCTGCAATACATGTGCAGCACATCTTAAACTGTGGTTGACTGGCAAAAGGCAAGCTATGCCTTTTGCAGTCCTAATGATTTGGAGAGAGCCCACTGATCATCTCAACAACTGTTTCTTTTGCATGGTCCCTCCAATTGGGAAAGGCATATCAAAGAAGAAAAAATGGACTCTGGAATATCCAAACATCCCCTCTGCAATACGTCCGGTACCACATGGCGATGGCCTACCAGTTCCCGAAGTGCCAGAATCATTTTCAGCTGCTTCCACTAATGAAGAAGAGGACATTGGTGGTCCTGAACCATCAACCTCAAGCAACCCAGATTTTGAGCAAACTACATCCACTAAACCACACTTAATAACCCAAGGTGAACTGAATGATCTTGTAAGAGATCTGAATTTACCGAAGAACAAGGCGGAGCTTTTGGTTCCAGATTGCAACAGTGGAATCTCCTGGCAGAAGATGTTACAATTTCTGTGTATAGGAACCGCCAGAAGCCGCTTATTACATTCTTTTTTAAAGAGGGTGACCTTTCTGCGTGCCACAACATTTCTGGTTTAATGGCAGCCCTCAAAATCAATTACATACCGGAAGAGTGGAGGCTTTTCATTGATTCATCCAAGACGAGTCTTAAAGCTGTTTTGTTGAATAATGGTAATGTGTTACCGTCAATTCCAGTTGGTTACGCAGTTCATATGAAAGTAACTTATGAAAACATTAAGCAGCTTTTGAAGTGTATAAACTACGATCATCATCATTGGTCACTTTGCTTTGACTTAAAAGTGGTCGCTCTTTTGCTTGGACTACAGGGTGGATACACCAAGTACTGTTGCTTTCTTTGTGAGTGGGATAGCCGTGCACGAAGTGACCATTACATCAGAAGACATTGGCCAATCAGGCAGTCATTGCAGCTTGGCAGTAAGAATGTTGAGAACCCAGCACTTGTCGACACCAGCAAGATTTTGTTGCCACCCTTGCACATTAAGCTGGGTCTCATGAAAAACTTTGTCAAGGCAATGGAGAAAACAGATGAGGCTTTCAAATACCTCATCAGAAAATTTCCAAGACTGAGTGAAGCTAAAATAAGAGAGGGAGTATTTGTTGGTCCGCAAATTCGAAAACTTCTTCATGATGACGAGTTTCTTTGCATGTTGCATGGCAAGGAAAAAGCAGCATGGCTAGCATTTAAGTCAGTGGTGGACAATTTTCTTGGAAACAACAGATCTGATAATTACAATGAAATTGTAGAAAATCTTCTTCTGAAGTATAACTTAGTATAAGAGTCTTGGCTGCAACATGTCTTTGAAAATTCATTTTCTGGATTCTCATCTGGATTTCTTTACGTCAAACTGTGGAGCGGTCAGTGATGAGCATGGTGAACGATTTCACCAGGACATTGCTGCTATGGAGACAAGGTATCAAGGCAATTGGAGCCCTTCAATGCTTGCTGATTACTGTTGGACTGTGACAAGAGACACCTCATCGATTAACTACAAGAAGCAAGCAAAGAGAGCTCGAACAGCAACTGAATAATGACGGAATGGGTACAAGTGTGCCTTTTTAAAACATGATATGTGAACTTTAAATAATGTTTTTATTTTTTCTATCATTTTATGTTGAAATATCAATTAATTGAGTATGTAACCACAATTTTTATAATACTAAAGTAGAAAGACTAGCTGTTCACCCCAGAGAATTAAACAAGCATACATTATTTGTATTACTGTAATGTAAATTCATCATTTTTTTTTTAAACCAGAGCCAATTGGTGAATTTCATTATGATATTTGAAATCAGCATGTCAAAATCAATAAGAAATGATACATTTAATTTTTGGTACAAATAACATTTGAAAATTTGTTGACTAGTGTTATAGGACCAGCCTCATACATCCCAGGTACAGCTTCTTTAGTATATTTGCAGGTTAACTATTTCTTCTTCCTCATTCACTCTCAGACTTCTACATTAATGACTGTAATAAAAGCAGTAGTCAGCTCAAGGTTCCTGGCGTCTCCAAACAGTTTTTCGTTGAGAGAAGTAGGTTGTTGCCATATGCCACTTCGTTCACTGATGTAAGTTGGGCAGGACTGGAGCAGATGTTCGGCTGCCATGGCGCTGGTGTCACAGGAGCAGTGATCTGTGGGACCAATCCTGTACTTGTGATATAAATGGTACCTCAACCTATTGTGACAAGTACGTAAGCGGAAAATGATGACCTGGTCTTGCCTAGATAATCTGCATCCTCTTCTTAGTCATTGCTCACAGCTAGTTTTTCTTAATTGGCTATTCCATGCCAATTGGTGATCTAAAGTAATACCTAGTGTCTGGGCTTTCTTCCAATAAATACTAAACAAATTCAGCACATGAGGCAAAGGGGGTGTCCAAAGAAAAGATGGATATAGTACATATAAACAGGTTTGGAAGTGCTAATATTTGTAAACAGGGAAAAGAATATTAAGAACAGAGAGGAAAAGAAATGGACAGTGTTTGCTGCAAGGAATTTAATCGGCTTGGAAATATGAAAAAGAAGAAGAAGAAGAATGCTATATGTATTTATCAGTTAGCAAAAAACACAGAAGCACACCACGTACTGGAGGCTGAGCACAGACACAATCATCTATTTCAGTTGGCACAACAGTTAAATTAACAGACACCAACAGATCTTCATTTTCCGCCTGAGAGCTGACCACTGCAGATTACTGGGCAATCTCTATCACCTCAGGATATCTCATACAAATGAATGTCCATGTGGAACTGGAATCCAGACCCCCAAACACATTCTCCAAAACTGCCCAACCCATGATGACCCATGACATCTGACCTGGCCAGGGAGTGCTGAGCTCAAGCAGAAGCTATGGGGCCGCTGTGCAGACCTGGAAAAGACTGTGGACTTCGTCCTGGCAACAGGCCTGCAAACTTAGCATGACTACAAACTGAACGCAGAAGAAGAAAACAGTTAAAGATGAAGTAATGGCAACAATACCAAGCTATCTTACCACTTCTACAATCCTACTTATTTCACCGCTCTTAAATGGCAACATTATTTCATTGTCTACCAAATCCATAATGTTAAATCCACCAACCTCCAATTGTCATCTTGTAATCACGTCTGTAGGAGTCATTCACATATTTCTGTACAAAGGACGTCTTGCCAACTGTTGGGTCACCAATAATAATTACTTTGAACAGAACCTCCATCATTTTGATGTAAACTGACTGCCCAAAAATGCCAGCTGATTGATCTACAGACCGTACAACTCTCTCTACCAATATTAAACTTTCTATGACGCTGCCAGAAAAACTATGCCATCATCTGAAACACATATCAATAAAATATATATTTATGGCAGGAAAAGTTGATCCTTCAATACTAACATAATATTATGAAAAAGTATGTTAATAGTACAACATAGTTATTATGCATGTAGCATCATCATCATTTTCCACTGCGCTCATTACAGAACATGGAGCCACCACTAACTGCAGCTGGTCCCCTTGCAGGAAACCTGCACCAAGCATTCACATGCACTTGCAGCAGTGGTTTCCGTGGCAATTTGTTTTACACGATGAGGTTACCAGCCCCACACACAACCTCATATTAGTCACCTTGTACGACATGCCTGAGATATATAGCACAGCTAATGTAAAAATGCTCTTCTACAATATTTTGAGAACACATTGAAAAGCAATATCTCTCAATATGTGTTCTCACAGAAGCTGCACCCACCACTCCTGGAAGATAATTTTTGAAAGAACACTTACTGAAGTAGTAAGCATGTGTGTGGTAAGGATATACAATAAGAGTAAAAGACACATGGGTATGCATGCTTGTTTAAGATTTTGTTTTTAAACATTTATAATTTCTTTACTAATACCCTTATCAAACATACATTACACAGCAATACAAAACTGGATAAGAAACAATAAATAATGTGCTTTTTATATCAATTTTTTTTTTTTAACATATGCCCGCTATTAATCGAGGCGAAATCTCAGGTTAGTATGTCTAACATGGGACTGATTTTACGTGAGTATCATATTTTCCCTGTGCGCTGACAAGTGTCCTCTCGCCCTTCTGGCAGATACTCGCCGTCTTCGGAGAGTACCCATTAGAGCTAGCTCGGCTCAGGAGCCGTTCAGGTTATTCCAGTCCCTGGTCGACGACACTCCTTCAAATATACTCACCAGGACTCGAATTAACGAATTAATCCAGTCCAAATCCCAGTCTACAACACTGCTTCAAATGTTCCTTGCTCGGGCTTGAACCTGGATCACCCGATCACCAGCACAGTGTGGTAACCATTACACCAGCGCGGCTCCCTTTTCTTTTTAATATTCTTCTTCCTCTTCTACTTTGGTCCTTGATCACTGACTGATGAAGCCATTGCTGACCATTATGCGTGGAGACATCTTCTTCTTCGTTCGCTCTCAAATAACCACATTCATGTATTGTCTACATACAGTTTCTCCTTCAACTGGGTTGGAGAAAGCCATGCTGCTGCTTGGCTCCTCTCATCGAACTGACAGTCTTGGAGAACTTGTTCTACTACAGTCTTGGAGAACATGTTCTACTACAGTCTTGGAGAACATGTTCTACTGTCTTGTTTGTTCTCCATATGTGTACATATATCTGTCTGTCTAATTTGTTGAACAGATGGTATTTGAGTCTGCAATAGTTGGTTCTCAGTCTGAAAATTATCAATTGATCTCTTCTTGGTAATCGGTATCTGACAGACTCTTTCCTGTCCATCTCTTGATGTTATCTTCCCACTTATAGTGCTGTCTTCCCCTTGCATGTCTGCCTTCAACTCTCCCTTCTATTATGGTCTTCTGCAAGGTGTTATGTTTTTTTCATGTGGCCAAAATATTTTAGCTGCCTAATTTTGATCTCCTTTATTAGTTCTCTTTTCATACCTAGGTTTTCTAGTACCTCCTTATTTGTTTTCTTCTCTTTCCATGAAATGCGACCCCTTCTTCTATATATCCACATCTCGAGAGACTCAATTCTTTCTTTCAATTGCTTATTCATTGTCCATGTTTCTCCACCATAAGGTAATGAAGAATATATATAACACTTTATGATTCTCAGTTTTAATTTGTGAGTTAACGGTTTAGATGTTAGTATTTGTCTTTAATGTTATTTTTTATTATTGATTTTTATCTTCTTTTTTTTTTTTTAAATTAAACATGTTCTGAGGATGATGTAAGAATTTAAAAGTTTAATATTTGGTTTTGAGCTCCATTAATCTTTTCAGTACTCTAAGCTGATTTACTGGCTTGGTAACTTGAAGTTTTCCCTAAATGGTCGATTTGTTTCAAAACTGACTTATTTCCATTATCCTGCCATTCCACAATTTTAACATGCAACAAGCTGAAAAAAAAAACAGCACAAAGTAAGGTAGTCCAATAAGAGAAACTGCCATTGGTGAGTGAAATGTTTAACAGAATTCACCATACTAGGTGCAGCTCTGTGAGGTGGGGTGACCAATTCCCTTCATTCCTGGGTACACTGCAGCGTGATGCTACCAGATTTCAATTCCTGAACATGCTAACTGTGCCACGAGAGGAAAAAGCACTTACCACTTAGCCATTCGGACACACTAAGAACAGCATACCCTTATATAATGAACACTTTGAATTTTTAAAAAATTTTTAATATATACATCACTTTTTCCTAGCAACTTCCTTTTATACTGCAGTGCTAATAATCTCAGCGTTCGAATGGCAGAGTGGTTACATCGTTGGCCTCTCACAGCAAAGGTGCCAGGTTAGACAGTCGGTGGCATCTCACTCCAGTCTACCTAGCTGTAAATGGATAACTGACTCTGCTCTTGAGTTGGGAAATAAAAAGGCAGCAACGAAGGCAACTGGTCCCTCCCCCTCTCAATGCTGGACCTAGTATAATGAAGTCTCTAACACTTCACTCAACTGTGGCAATATCTGCAATGGGTATACCTCTACTAATAATTTCATTTTTCCACAAAGTATTCACATTTTAAGCACCAGAGTAATCTACATGCAGTAACCTTAATTTTCTTGTTATGACAACATAAACATTTCTATTTATAAACATTAGTTAATTTAAGATCGTCACTGTTGTACACTGGAATAACCATTTCTGCTTTGACCAAACCCACGTTTAGTCAGGTAATGAAATGGTTAAAACTTCTATAGTCTTTTGTTTTCATTCAAGTATCAGTTTCACATTTTATTATATTACCTAAATATATTCAGACAGAATACCACATGTATCTTTAACTCCAGTGTGATGGTCACCATATTTCCATCACTGTTACATGCTTTGTTGTCACAGTCATGCTTTCTGCAGAAAGAAAACACCAGTGTTAACATATTCCTATTGGCTAAATGTAAACATGTTACACACAGATCAAGTTTCAATGAGTTAAGACAATAATTAAGTATGTCATAAAATTTAAACAGAATACAGTGCTTGTGTTATGGAAATGGTTGCCTTTTCCTATTACTGTAACAAGTACTATTCTGTCATAGTAATTTTCTGTTGTTTTTGTTTAACTAGATTGGTGAGATCATCGCTCCTTTGCAGCCAGTGCCAAGTTAAACAATTAGCTTCTTCTTCTTCTTGCGATCGCATCTTTGATGATTACACCGTCAGACGAGTTCTCATGATGAATTCGACTGTTGTTTGAAGTTCCTCTTTAACTCCATATAGCTTTGAGTTTAGTGTTGAGTCATTGGGCCAGTATATCTTTCTTAACTGGTCATACAGAGGACAGTCCTGTAGAACATGCTTCTGTCAACGAAAAACTGTTTGGAGATGTCGGGAACCTTGGGTTGACTGCTGCCTTTATTAGAGTCATAAATGTGGAAGTCTGAAGGCGAACGAGGAAGAAGAAGAAGAAGTAGAACATGCTCAGCAGTTTGTTCGTTTAATCCACATGTGCACAGTGGTGAAGCAGACAATCGTAGCTTGTGCATGTGTTTATTCAGTTTGTTATGCCCTGTCCTGAGTCGAAAAATAGTTATCTGTCCCTGCCGGTCGAGAGTGTGATAGTCGTCTTTGGGTTGGTTCTGTTCTCTTCTGATAGTCTGGATAGCTCTCTTTTTCTCAAAGTATGTGACTTCATTATCTTCTTGTTCACATTCTCCTCCCTTTTTTACAAGTTTATCTGCCTTTTCATTTCCGGAAAAACAATTAGCAAATGCCGTAAAAGAAATGGCCACTTCATTCCTGTCTTATGTTTAAGCAGTATGAGAGAGTTTATTCGTGGTTATAATGTTAATTACTTGGGCAAGCATAATAAACATATTATTAAATCGAGACATAGTGCTGTTTCACAAAAGTCTGGGCACAAATAAACCATACAGACCAATTTCTGGTTGCCTCAATTTCTTTTTTTCAAAACTACAAATGGTATGGACAACTTACAGAACCTTTTGGGATTAGAACGGGAGTGCGACAGGAATGCCTCTTGTCTCCATTTCTTTTCTTATTAGCAATATATTGGGTTATGAAAACATCGACATCACACAACAGAAATGGAATTAAATGGAATCTGACTAAACAGCTTGATGATCTGGATTTTGCAGATGATTTAGCTCTTCTGTCCCATAACCATAATCAGATGCAGGACAAAATAAAAATACTTGATGAGAGGTCACAACAAGTGGGTCTGAAAATACACAGGGAAAAGACAAAGATAATGAGAATAAATGCAAGAAATTATAACAAGGTCAAACTTGAAGAAACACCACTAAAAGATGTAGAATCGTATACATATCTTGGCAGAAATATAGACAAAGTTGGAGGGACAGACAATGATATCAAAATAAGAATACAAAAAGCAAGAGGAGCTTTCATTGCATTGGGAAACATATGGAGATCAAGAGAAATCAAGTCCAACACAAAAATAAGAATCTTCACCTCAAATGTCAAGTCAGTCCTATTGTAAGGCTCTGAAACATGGAGAACAAAAAAAAAACAACAACCAAAAGGCTACAAACTTTCATAAACGGGTGCTTGCAAAGAATTAAAGGATTGAAATGGTTTGACAAAGTAACAAATGTGGAATTGATAACAAGAACCAGACAAGTGCCAGTGGAACAAGAGTTGAGAAGAAGACGCTGGCGATGGATAGGACACACATTGAGGAAACCTGTTGATAGCATTACAAGGTAGTCCTTGTTCTGGAATCCCCAGGGAAAGAGAGGCAGAGGTAGACAAAAAAAAACACATGGAGAAGAGAGCTAGTCACAGAAGTGAAAATGATGAGGAAAACATGGAAAGACCTTGAGCGGATGGCACATGACAGGAAGACGGAATGTGTTTACTGAAGGCCTATGCTCCTTGGGGAGCTAAAGGGTATTGATATTGACAAATGATATGTAAGGGGGAAAAAAAAAGTAACAAGAATATTAAAACATGTCAAGTAACAAAACCTGAGAATACAGAATAACAGAAAAAATTAAACACAGGTATGAACTACATAAATCACCTAATAACTCATGCACTAAAAGGAAATATGCTGATATGGTTTGACCATATGGAAAGAATGTCAATAGACAAACAGTATCATTCATGTTTCCTTCAGCAACATGTCCCATATATACTAGGAACAGAACTACATCTATTGAAGCTGACACAGTCCTCCTGTTCCAATCCATTGAGTGTTGTTGTTTAACTAGGGCTGCTGAGCTTCTCGCTCTTTTGCAGTCAACACCTCGTTGAAGACTCCGTGGTATTATCTACACTGTAGATCTAGGTTTTTCCTGTGGCTTTTCTGCCATTCCGAAATGTGTTGAGTTGAAGTCATGAGATCCAGTTTCTCCAGCTTAGCTTGCATTTAAAGGGTCGTCACATAGGGTCCCAAGCTAGGAGTAAGAAGAACGGGGCATACTGTCCATTCCCTGTCATCCAAGGGGGCTCTCCAACTATGCAGAGCTAAAATACTATGCTCTGGTTCTGGGCTCTCCAAAGGAATTGTCACATCCTGCAGAACCACTTCTCAGCTCCCCCTGCCTATCACTGGGTCCATAGTAAGGTGAGATCCTTCTGCAAGCAGTCAACCAAGTCAAAGCCAAAGAAATACGTCTGGGGCTCAAGTGACACTTCCAAGCTTAGTGTGCAATGCTGGGTTGTCGACAAGTTTCACCACAGAGGGAATCCCTGGAAGTGTATGGATGATTTCAAGAGTCAGTGAGGATGTTACTAGCCTCACAGGCAGAGGTTCACTTCCACATATGTATATTATTGCATTGAGCATAGCTGGTGGTCATATAATGACTCCAGATATGCCTCCATGCATATTCACTGAGTGTAAAGTAGTTCAGTTGCTTTTATTCTGGGAAGATGAAGCTGCTGATCGCACCAAGTGGCAATGCTCCCTACAGCGCCACCTCAGAATGGGCAAAAAGAAGCTTTTACAAGAAGCAGAAGAGAAAAGAACACACCGATTGGAATACCAGGAAAAAAAACGCAGTCAGATTTATGATTCCTAAATACTAACCCTAACCCATACCCCTCATTACTGCGTCTCTGGATTCTTTTTTTTTTTTTTTGAGGTTGTATCGAACACATGGTCCACTGTTCTTCCTTTTAACAAGTGTTTTCAACTACGAATAATTAAAAATGAAATACGTGATTTGCTCCAAACTATGTATTTTCTGCCATTACTGTATACACAGATGGATCCAAGGGAGAGGATGGCAAATTGGGGATAGGAATATATATTCCAATATGGAAAATGGCAAAAGAGTATAGTATCACAGAAAATTGCAACGGGCTGATCACCCGTTTGCCAGTCACTTCGATTACGGAAACAACAACAAATGGGTTGATTTGCCGTTGCCCTAAAGACGCCACTAGGCGTGATGGGAAACAATGGCAAAAAAAAACCTATCTGCTGTTGCCCTAAGACGCCACTAGGCGTAATGGCCACTGACTGCTTGACGGTCGGTGGCTAAGGACAGAAGAAGATCACAGAAAATACATCCATTTTCACTGCAGAGATGGTGGCAATACTGAAAGCTTCCAGAAGATGTAAATCTAATTTATATTTTGATAGTCGAAGGTACAGAACTGTATGTTGACTCCCTGATACAGGTTGATTAGGGGTTACCTTCCCTGTGTTTATTCTTTTCTTAAGAGGGGATAGTTAACTGTTCTCAAATCTGTTCTGTCTACGCATGCGTTAGTTTTTAGCGCGAACGGGGGCAAACTTCCGCCTTGAGTGATGAGCTGGTTTTTCTGCCGGACGAAGATGTCCGCTTTCCTTCTTCTGTATTATCTCGGGAAAAGATAGTCTTATCTTATTAGTGATTTCCCCAGAGTTATTCTGTTCATCTGGAATGACGACAGGTGTGATTTGTGTATTGTTTGGAATTCTGACCGAGGTAAAATTACTTTATTAATATGCAAAGTTGTTTGCAGAACATTGAGTACGAACCTGTGAGTAGCTCTCATAGTTCTTGTGATCCAGAGTCCATTGCATGTGCTTACGTAGCCAACTAGGTCTATTCGTTGAAGTACTTTATAGAAGCACAATAACTATATATATTGCTAGGAAATCCGCAGGATGGCTGTATGTTCCAGCAGGAAAGATAATACATGTTTTTGGAAAAATGTACAGTGGTTTATCAACCATTATAAGGTCCGTTATTACGGCCTATAACTTGGAACAGAAGAAGAAGTACCTGCAAGGTGAAACCAGACGAAGTCTTGATTTATTTACAAGTTTACAGACTTCTATAGTAGGCAACTATATATTTGTCTAAGGACTAACTGATGCGTTCAGTCAGAGGCCCTGAGCTACTGTAGGAAAAGAATATGTATCAAGCCAGCATTATTAGCATCATACCTACAGGCTATACAGAACTGGTGATGTTCGAGATATCTAATTGTTATCACTTATGAACAGTTATTAAAGGACAGACCATTGTCGATTAACGTCCTTATAGACGAGTGGTTCAAGCTCTATTATACCACACGTTTTTGCCAGTCATATCCAATATACATGATGTTTCTTGATTCACATCCATTATTGACTGTAACTGTTGATGTCACTGTGTCCCGTAAATAAATGAAAGTTCCAGCAGTTTCTACAATTACTGACTACTGCATGTGAGTGAGTGGGTGCCTTGTTTACATACCAAAGATCCTAAACGCATTCGTGTCTCTACACACCCATATCACTCGTCGACCACACATACTTCGAGTATCTTACACACAAGGAATGTCTGATGTTCGAATGTCAACATGACACCCTTACAGAGCATCAACGCCTGGTGAGCTATTCATGCATGACAAAGCTGTTTGGCCCAGGTCGAGCGGACTACATTGTACACAGCAGTAACATTTGTGATCATACGTAAACCTACACTCTACATTTGTGGTGACCGCTAAAATAATAGTGTAACATTTGTGGTAGGCCAGATCAGTGGGTCTAAAGCTGTTTATTGGACTGATGAGAACATTATTTGATGATGAACTACACATTGGAAACTGGACAAGATCATTTACACTGTTCAAAACATAACAGCAACACACCTTCAACAGTTTGAAACTCGTCGATGACCTACATTATGAACTGTCACGACTTGTGTTTACATTCAGTTCAGCTGTTGTGACAATTTTCATCACAGTAATTGTCAACGGTGGAACTTCCACGCATTGCTGTTTATTGTCAAACATCATTGTTGACTAAGGCCAGGATATATTTAAGATAAGTGACAGTTTCTTTTTCGGAAACTTGGTACCTTTATATTGTGAAGAACTGAGCCTTCTTGCTACACTTTATTAATGCATTCTTTGTTTACATGTTCTTTGTTTACATGTTGAGTTAGTGTGTGTTTTGCAGGCCGGTTGGGTAGGTGACTCCGTTAGAAGATACCACGTGATAGAGGTTCTATCGTGAGCGTTTTCTGTAGGAATTACGCATATCTCCCCAGTGGAAATTGCGAGCAACCTGTGTTGCTACTTTTCAGTTTTTTTTTCTTAGCTGTGACGAGATGTGTTAGTGTCGTTTTCGTTAATTTTTTTTTTTCCATTCTTTGATTTTCGATTTGTTTTGTTTGTATCTGTTCGCCTCTCCTTCCTTTCATTTATTTCTATACACCTTTCTGTTTGTAACAGTGTTGTCATTTGTTTTCATTTATCGCAGTTATCATTGTAAAATTTTACAACATTAGATTTAGTTAAGCTTTATTTATTATTTGACTTCTGCGAACGTTTTCGGTTGTTATACATTCCTGTCTTTGTATTGTTTTCGTCTACTTGTTCAACATACACAGTCTATATATATATATATACTTGATCATGGACTATTATTGTTGATATGATGCACTTTTCAGATGGAGTTTATTTATGATCATATTATTATAAGGAAACAAGGTGATTATACAAGTTTTCATTAAAAGACTTGTCTCCCACGGAGATTGGGATAGAATAAAGTGAAGTGAGTATACAGGTCTAGTATTACAGACTTGTCTCCCATTGAGGTTGGGATAAGGTAATTTATTTAATTTTTCAGGTTGACCTCACATTATTAGACAGAATGTCTACATTACATTACTTTATTGAACAAGGGAAATCCCTTGGTAAAACTGGTGATAAATTAGAAGAATTCGCAACGACTGAATATGGCAAGGCATTGAAGTCAGAAGAAAAGAGACTAAAAATAGAAAGAGAAGCTGCTGCTGCTGCTGAAGCTGAGAATAAAAGATTAGACAGAGAAGCTGAACAAAAGAAGATTGACGCTGAGAATAAAAGATTAGACAGAGAAGCTGAACAAAAGAAGATTGACGCTGAGAATTTTAGATTGCAAATGCAGGCACATGAAAGGCAACTTCAAGCTGCTGCTGCTGCTGAGGATAGAAAACTTCAGGCTGCTGCTGAGGAGAGAAAACTTCAGGCTGCTGCTGAGGAGAGAAAACTTCAAGCTGCTGCTGAGGAAAAGAAAGCACAAAGGGAACATGAGGAAAAACTGTTAGCTTTCGAGTTGGAGAAATTGAAAATAATGAATATGAGTGCTCCTCAATCAACTTCGGTTAAGATAAAGGAGAATACTTATAAGGTTAAATTACCTCCTTTCAATCCTCTAAAGGACGACATAACATTCTACCTGGATAGATTTCAATTAACATAAGTAACGCATAAGGTAGAAAAGGAACAATATGTCGGACAACTGATGGGATTACTTTCAGGTGAACCATTGAGTACTGTAATGGCAGTAGAGGAAAATGATAGAACTAATTATGATGTTGTCAGGGCAACACTACTTAAGAGATACCAATTAAAAGAAGAAGATTATCGTCTTCGTTTTAAGATAATGCTACCAGAAACTGGAGTAGAGTTCTCTGATTTTGTTACTAAGATACGTCTTACATTCACACGTTGGATTGAGCTGTCTAAAACAGAAAAAACATATGAAGCCCTTATGGACTTATTACTTCGAGATAAAGTTATGTCATCTGTCAATGAGTCTTTCCTTGCTTTTATTCATGAGCGTAAACCTAAGGACATAAAAGACATGGAAGAATACTGTTGCCAGTATGTAACTGCACATCCCCATGCTACTGTTAGCAATGCTAGGGTTAAAGAAGAATTACCGGTTGCTTCTGCAGCACCATATGGCCCTAACTTTATGAATAAATTCCAAGGTGCTCAACACAACTTCAATAAGAAGAGCAATCGTAATTATAATCAGAATCAGGGTAACCCATCGCATAATGGGTCTTCTTCAAAGAACTGGAGACGATCTGATAGTCCTCGTTATTTCGGGTCCTATAATTATGGAAACTTGCGGAGAGGTAGTCATTATAGACACTTTCAAGGCTATCCTTCGCGGGGGCATCGAAATCAAACAGGTAAACACTATGATCATTGGGGTAATGACAATAGTGATTATGGAAACTGATTCGAACCAGAGCGGTAGATCAAACTATGATAATTTCAGAGGAAATTATAATCAAGGTAGATCAAACTATGATAGTTTCAGAGGAAATTATAATCAAGGTAGATCAAACCATGATAATTTCAGAGGTAATAATAATCGTGGTAGATCTCAATACAAGAAAAAGAGATCACATCACCATGGAAACTCTGCACAACAAGAGTCTCAGAGTGCCAATAGTCAAGTAAACGATAATAGGAGCTCTAATGCTATTACTGGTTCTGCGTTCGATTTTGGGAGAGCAGCCGAATGCCCCCAATGCTCAACATTGTTTGAGCCTTCTACAGTATCGACCTTAATTTGTGGTCATCCACTTCCCGCACTTCCTGCTACAGCTGCGCATGACGGGAGAGGATCTCTCAACTTGCATATAGGTCTAGTGAATGATAATCCAGTCTCAGTACTTTCTGATTCTGGATGCACCACTATCGGTGTTAGGCAGTCTCTGATAGATCCTTGCTGTGCCACAGGAAAAGTGGTTAAATGTGTGACATTTGGTGGCACAATGGAGAAGTATCCTACTGCTATTATTCACATGGCTACTCCCTTCTTTACGGGAGATGTCCAAGCGTGTCTTTTACCTAATCCTATTGCGGATCTTATAATCGGTCGTATTCACGGGGTTAAGGAGTGCACCCCGCAACAAATTGCTACCTGGGAAGAACAGAATATGCAAACAGCCAATGCAGTGGTAACAAGAGCACAAGCCCATATTCCACAAACTTCATCTACTGAAGTTAATGAACTAGATAGCCCAAGATGATCACTTGGAGATTTCGCATGACTCGTTTGTGAAACTACAAGAAAAACATCCTTCTTTAAAGAAATTCTTTCTTCTCGCTAAAAACGGTGATCCGAATCAGAATACAAATCACAAAATCATATATCGCTATGAAGAATGGTATACTAGTGCATATGGTACAACACTCAGACGCGACTATGAATTCTCAAATTCTCGTGCCCAAAAGTATGAGATCTTTAATTCTTCAAAACGCACACGATTCTCAATGTGCTGGACACATTGGTTTTTCCTGAACTAAATTGAGAGTTCTGGGGTCTTTCTTTTGGCCATTTGTCAATAAAGACATACGAATTTATTGCCGGTCTTGCAAAATATGTCAAGAGGTAAAGTCTAGAGGTCCACGGCATGCTGCGCCTATTCAGGCTGCAGACATTCCCATTTGGCTGTTTCAGAAAATGGCCATAGATATCATTGGCCCTTTTAAGACTAAATCGGCCAGGGGACATCAATTTATCCTTACGTGTGTGGATATGTGCACACGTTGGCCAGAGGCTATTCCTCTTAAGAGCATTTCCACTGCTGATATCGCAGACGCTCTTTGGCTTATATTTTCTCGTTTAGGTTTTCCTGGGGAAATATTGTCAGACCATGGCACACAATTGATATCAGAGACAATGTCGCAGGTAATGTCTACTCTACATATTAAAAGATCTCTGAGTAGTATTTATCACCCAATGTCTAATGGGTTAGTTGAGCATCTTAATAGAACACTCAAGAACTTACTGGGGAAGATAACTGAGGATCATCCTCAGGATTGGGACAGGGTCCTACCCGCGGCTCTTTTTGCCTATAGGGAGGTCCCCAACGAACATACAGGATTTTCTCCTTTTGAACTTGTCTTTGGCGCGCGACCGCGCGGTCCTATGTCTTTGCTGCATGATCTTATAACTGCTGATAATATCGACAATGACACACAATCTTCATATGAGTATGCCATTGCTCTCAGAAAGAAAATTATTGAAGCATGCAAGCTAGCAACTTCATCATCCGAATTTGCTAAGGAAAAGGCAAGGCTATTTGCTAATAAGAATTGACGCCTACGTCAACTTTGTCCTGGAGACAAAGCGTTTGTTTTACTTCCTTCTAGGGAGAACAGACTGCTTATTACATGGAAAGGTCCATATACAATAGTCTCGAAGATTTCCGATGTCGACTATGTTGTCGATATTGATGGAAGGCATAAAACCTTCCATATAAATATGCTTACGGAATATCATGAGTGACCAGACTATTTACAGCCTATTTTCCAGGCGACGGACGATTCTCCAGACCAACAAGGTCATATCTCATCCCTGTCAGTTATACAGGATGAGGAAACTACTTTTTCGGATGTTAATCTACCTCTTCCTATGATTCCACTTACTTCTACGGAATCATAGAGAAACGTTACTGTTTCTTCTAATTTGTCTTTTGAGGAACAGCGACAAATATCTTCTACACTGTACACGTATTCAGGAGTCCTTACCGAAATCCTATTTAACACTTTTGTTGGTCAAAGTTGAACATGACATTATACTTAACTGATCATAATCCGATCAGAGTAAGACCATCTTCCCTTTCCTATTCATTTTCGTTGACAAGTAACGATGCTCAGAATTGGATGAAATAGGCATACAAGTATTGAAAATCATGAGAAAATCTTCCGTCAGCATACTTTTTTGT
Organism: Oreohelix idahoensis; assembly: GCA_024509875.1. Lineage (NCBI taxonomy): Eukaryota > Metazoa > Mollusca > Gastropoda > Stylommatophora > Oreohelicidae > Oreohelix > Oreohelix idahoensis. The sequence goes on from JAMPIV010022924.1 coordinate 17,101, forward strand.
GGGCTGTTGGACATGATTCCAAGAAAGACTCTAACATACGCCTTTGCGTTGGAAATTTTCGCAATGACTGAAATAAACCAAGTTCCCCGTGATTCTTTGTTCGAAGAGTGACCTATGCAGTTTTATTGAAGTATCCTTATTAGACTTTCTAACTGTCTGTATTCTTTACTAAGCTTGACTTGTCATATTAATATGCTTTTCCGTTAACAGAAACGCCATTTGAAATTACCTATCTGCGAGTGAAGCTCACAGATCTTGAGAGACAGAATTCCTTCTTTGCTTCTGGTTCTAGCCAAATGAGACTATGTGTTTCTATTGAACAGAGCCAAATGATGATGATAAATTATTGTGGACGCGCAGGTTGGTCGGAATATCTCTTAGCATCGTTTCAGATGTCATTGCATACTTAGATGACATCAGCTTTCAGTAATACTTGGGAAGATCACTGTATTTGGGATTAAATGAATTTTGTCAACAAGACGCAAGCATAATCTGGCGGGCAAAACCAGTTCTAAAGCCTTTGTCGGGTTTACGCGAAAGGAGCTCGTTTCCTTGGACGATCAGAGCTAATTGGTACCATGGTCTATTGAGACAGATGGACGGAAAACATTTCTAACATTAGGACAATATCTTTGGGTATGCCCAAAACAAAGAAACAAGCCTCTGATTACCAGACATTTAACAGTCATTCTATATTTATGTGAAGTCCTTGACTCTTGTTAATTCGACTGTCCTGTTGATGCTACTGTCAGTTTCGTAAATAAATGTTTGAAACGTGCTGGCAGTCTTCAATGCATCATTGACTACTGCATGCGATTTGTATGGGTGCATTATTGACTTTACCAAGAGCTTCAAGCATTCGTGTTCTTTTATACACACACACTCAGCAAACATAATACCAGTACCACAAATACAACATGTATGCTGTTTTGTGTGAGTGACCATCTTACCCCTGGCAGCGCCTCGGTAGTGGCCTTAAAACATTTTGGTGAACATTCAACACCACTACATTACACCGTCCAGGTGATAAACGACACGTTCACTCTGCAAAGACACATCACTGCATAAACATGAAACTTTCAATTTTTACGCTACAAAGTCAATTTCAGGATGTCCATATACATTCCTGGACAAACACATGTCATTGAGCATGACATTATACTTACTGATCATAATCCAATCAGAGTAACACCATATCCTATTCCTATTCATTTTCAAGCACAAGTCGAGAAAAAATTGGATGAAATGATACAATTCAAACAAGGTGCACCCATAACCTTGTACGGATGCCAAATCATTGAACCATCCACTTCAGCATACTCTTCGTCCATGTTTATTGTTCGAAAGAAAGACAATAACATATGCCTTTGCGTAGAATTATCGCAAATTAAACCAAGTTACGAAGTTCAATGCTGAACCTATGCCTTTTTTATTAGAAGATCTATGATTAGCCTTTCTCAACTCTCGATTCTTATACTAAGCTTTTATGCAAAGACGTATTTTGGCAACAAACTGTGACTACTGAAACAATCCAAACCTTTCACAATGCTTTTCAACACCTAGGGGTTTGACAGTGGAATTTTATGCCTTTCGAGACTTATGAACGCCAAAGCTACTTTCGTATGCAAGCGTCGAATTCTTCATATCTATGCATTGCAACTTAGAAAATCTGTCTTTTCACGTAATACTTGGGAAGAAACTATTTGGGGTTAAATGAATTGCTGTCAACTCTACGCGAGCATAAGCTGACTGCAAAACCCTCTAAAGCCTTTTTCGGGTTTAGCGAAATTTCTCTCTTGGGTCATCGAGTTGGTCATGGTCTGTTGAAGACAGAGGACCAAAACATTTCTAAGATATTAAATATCTCTGTGCCCAAAACAAAAAACAAGTACGTTGTCTTTTGCGTTGAATTTTAATACAATTCTACGGAAGATCAAAGATTAAGAATCTATCCTCTATCATGGCACCACTCTCAACCCTATTGAAGAAAGGGTCTCCTAACATGGTGCGCTGGTCTCAAGAATGCCAAGCTTCATTGGATCAGATTAAGAATTTGTTTTCATCACCACCTATCTTAAGACTGCCTATTGCTGATAAGACTTTTGTTCTTCGTAGTGACGCCTCGTCCACAGGGATCGGAGCGGCACTAATGCAAGAGTATTCAGAAACTCTGCATCCTGTGATGTATAATTCTAGGAAACTGAATGCGGCAGAAAGGAATTACTCGGTTTTAGACCGTGAATTGTTGGCTATGGTTTGGTCAATCCTTAAGTTACAAAGATTCCTTCTTGGTGCGCATTTCATTGTGGAAACAGACCAAAAAGCTCTTACAGCTATTCAGTGTAAGAATTTGAAGAGCTCGAGATCTACTCGATATGCTATTGCTCTTCAACCTTTTCATTTCACGGTCCGAGCTATCCGTGGTCTGGATAATGTGATGGCAGACATACTGTCTAGATGCCCACATGAGTCCACTTAAGTCTTTAACTGTAAGATATTTCCTCACTATACACATATATATATATATATATATATATATATATATATATATATATATATATATATATATATCTATATATATATATATATATATATATATATATATATATATATATCAACACATTTGTTGTCAACTTAGAGTGGTAAATTAATTGTTTTCTTTCTCTATTACCATCTTTAGTGTAATGGAGAAGGTTGAGTTGACATAATATAAAGGTCGAAAAAATTAATGCGGCCACATGTAACAAATATTAATAATTATAGTACATTATAGCATGTTGCTAATTGTGTCATTTATATTGTTCTCAGTGCAAACTAGTACAAGATACAGAGTGCTGTCGAGAATCATGACGATGCTGCTTATATGATCTTCGACATACAGAATTAATTTATACGTTGATGATGTCCATCCATTAAATGATAGTCATTATACTTTTATAGATTAATATGTTTGTATGACATTGCAATTTTTCATATGTATGTGAATTTTGTTGGCATCGCCAGATGTTTATTTGATGGTACCTCCCGGATATATTTTACTTGGAGAAAATATTTTCTCTTAATTTGTGAGGTGAACTTTTGTTCTCACTAGACGCGCTATTGTGCGTTGATTGGGTCTGACGTTATGTCATTATATTTTGATCCTTTCATCGGCGCATCATTCATGCGTTATGAGCTTGTTGCATCTCGCTCATTGATGTATTTCAAAAAAAAATGTATCATTTTTTTTTTATCCGGAGGGGGTGGTAGTCTGTTACCGTCATTTTTGACGCTTCCAGAAGATGTAAATCTAATTTATATTTTGATAGTCGAAGGTACAGAACTGTATGTTGACTCCCTGACACAGGTTGATTAGGGGTTACCTTCCCTGTGTTTATTCTTTCTTAAGAGGGGATAGTTAACTGTTTTCAAATCTGTTCTGTCTACGCATGCGTTAGCTTTTAGCGCGAACGGGGCAAACTTCCGCCTTGAGTGATGAGCTGGTTTTTCTGCCGGACGAAGATGTCAGCTTTCCTTCTTCTGTATTATCTGGGGAAAAGATAGGCTTATCTTAGTAGTGATTTCCCCAGAGTTATTCTGTTCGTCTGGAATGACGACAGGTGTTATTTGTGTAGTGTTTGGAATTCTGACCAAGGTAAAATTACTTTATTAATATGCAAAGTTGTTTGCAGAACATTGAGTACGAACCTGTGAGTAGCTCTCACAGTTCTTGTGATCCAGAGTCCATTGTATGTGCTTGCGTAGCCAACTAGGTCTATTCGTTGAAGTACTTTATTGAAGCACAATAACCATATATATATTGCTAGGAAATCCGCAGGATGGCGGTATGTTCCAGCAGCAAAGATAATACATGCTTATGGAAAAATGTACAGTGGTTTATTAACCATTATAAGGTCCGTTATTAAGGCCTATAACTTTGAACAGAAGAAGAAGTACCTACAAGGTGAAACCAGACGAAGTCTTGATTTATTTACAAGTTTACTGACTTCTATGGTAGGCAACTATATATATATTTGTTTAAGGACTAACTGACGCGTTCGGTCAGAGGCCCTGAGCTACTGTAGGAAAAGAATATGTGTCAAGCCAGCATTATTAGCATCATACCTACAGGCTATACAGAACTGATGATGTTCGAGATATCTAATTGTTATCACTTATGAACAGTTATTAAAGGACAGACCATTGTCGATTAACGTCCTTATAGACGAGTGGTTCAAGCTCTATTATACCACATGTTTTTGCCAGTCATATCCAATATACATGATGTTTCTTGATTCACGTCCATTATTGACTGTAACTGTTGATGTCACTGTGTCCCGTAAATAAATGGTTGAAAGTTCCAGCAGTTTCTACAATTACTGACTACTGCATGTGAGTGAGTGGGTGCCTTGTTTACATACCAAAGATCCTAAACGCATTTGTGTCTCTACACACCCATATCACTCGTCGACCACACATACTTCGAGTATCTTACACACAAGGAATGTCTGATATTCGAATGTCAACATGACACCCTTACAGAGCATCAACGCCTGGTGAGCTATTCATGCATGACAAAGCTGTTTGGCCCAGGTCGAGCGGACTACATTGTACACAGCAGTAACATTTGTGATCATACGTAAACCTACACTCTACATTTGTGGTGACCGCTAAAATAATAGTGTAACAAGGATGTTCAGTCTTAATCGCTTGGATACCTTCACATGTTGGCATAGAATTAAATGAAAAGGCAGACCAAGAAAGGTAGATCTGATAAAAATCTAATAAATGTAGGGATGAGTAAATCTAAGAGCTTAATTGAAGAATTAATAACAGATGAACAGAAAGCAGAGTGGGATAAAAATCTGAAAGGAAGATATGCTTATAAGATGTTCAAGGCTCCAACAAGAAAATGTCAGATATCTAGGGAATTGAAAATTCCCAGTAATAAGAAACTTCTCATACTACAGTTGGGAAAGGGCTATTTCAGAATAGAAGAACCTTACTGTGCAGGATGTCTTCAAGACAATAATATAGAACATTTCTTGTTAAAATGTAAGAAGTATGAACAAATTAGAATCCCAATATTACATTATTTGCAGGCATCAAATTTACCTATAAATGTAGAAGAGGTATTGAGAATAGATAGACCACGTGAACTGCATAACATAGTCAAACAGTATTTAACAAGAACAAAAGTTAATATATAGCAATTAGGGAGGTAAAGGTCTGATGCTGTTCTTACAATACATGACTTTTGACAGTTGAAAGTGAATTAAATATCTATTAAAGTCAATTATATAACTGGAAACACCAGACCTTTATACCCCTCCCCTTTATTATTATTTTTTTAAATGTTATTGTTTGGTTTTGATAGGTTTTCTCTCATTTTTTTTTTTTTTTTGAGGTTGTTTTTTTTTTAAAAAATACAAGTATAATTGGTAATTATAATTTGGGCCAAGGGGAAGGACGGTGAACTGGACGCTGCCATATTGTGACTCTCTGTGGTGTGTTTGCATGTAGTGTGGTGTGTTAACACAAATTTTGTGGGCATGATTTATTATGGAATTAGAAATTTGAGGCATTATATATCATAATTGTAACCTATAAGATGTTGACATGGATATTTTTTGTTCATTTTAGTTGGAATTTGTTTAGTTTAATAGTGGGTGTTTTGCAATGTGTCGAAGTGATACGGTTACTTAACCATATAGATAAAATGGCAGACCTTGTTTTACTATCCTTCCCCTTTACCATGATTTGCCCTATTTAAAATGATTTGACAGATGTGATGCATCCTTCCCATATCGGCAGTTATTCGGTAATCTTCAAAAGAACGTTGCAATTCGTTCTGCACAGAATATGAGTCTCTTAGTTTGTGAGTCTCTTAGTTTACCAAACTAAAGAAGACAAAAATCAAACAGTCATTTACTGACACCTTAGAAGACTGCCTCAAATCTATCTCGCTAGACGGCCAAAGTGTGGAAACAAATTGGGCAGCCCTAAGTAAGCAGATCTACAACACTGCTACAGAGGTCCTGGGTCCTTCCATCAAGAAACAAAATGACTGGTTTGATGAGAACTCAGATGATATAAAGCAGATGTTGGCTGAGAAACACCATCTCCATAAAGCATATTTAAATGATCCAAAATCTACATCCAAGAAAGACGCTTTCTTCTTCTTCTTCGTTCATCCTGAAAAGGACGGTGGTTGCGTTGTGTCTGTTTACGCCTAAGCTGTGATATCTGCACCTTTCGGTCGACACATCCGACTTCTGCACGGCATTTTTTAGGACCGGGTTTGCCTTCCCATTGCGATTCACACTCGCTCAGCCAGCCTGCACTGCTGCAGACTGTTTCCAGGACCACCACGTGGAGGTGGAGTGCGGTCTTGACCAGCTCTGGTTCGCTGGTCCTGACGCAGGCAGTCAAGCTATGAGTCGCTGACTGCGGTCTCTATTCGAAAGACGCTTTCAACAACATGCGTAGAATTATCCAACATAAACTACGCCAGATGCGGGATTCATGGCTGAGTAATAAAGCAGATGAGTTCCAAGGCTTTGCTGACAGCCATGACTTGAAAAATTTTTACCTTGCACTCAAAGCGGTCTATGGTCCAACATCATCAGGATCATTTCCCCTCCTTAATGCAGATGGAAAAACACTAATTACAGACAAGGAAAAAATGCTCCAACGCTGGGTTGAACATTTTAATAATATTCTGAACCAGCCATCATCTATTAACAACGAAGCCATCATCCGCCTGCCCCAAATTCCTATAAATGAAGCATTAGATGATGTACCAACTCTGGAGGAAACTAAAAAAGCGATTCGTCAACTGTCTAGTGAAAAGGCCCCCGGCTCCGATTCAATTCCTGTTGAGGTTTATAAAGATGGCGGTGCAGTTCTGATAGAGAAACTTCACATGATCTTCCAGCAAATGTGGCAGAGTGAAAACATCCCACACGATCTCAAAGATGCGTCAATTATACATCTATATAAACGTAAAGGTAAACGCCAAGACTGTAACAATCATTGAGGCATCTCTCTTTTATCAATCGCTGGGAAGATATTCGCCAGAATCCTTTTGAATCGCCTTACGGCTCATCTTGACAAAGGTCTTTTACCTGAAAGTCAGTGTGGATTCCGGAAAGAATGTGGAACCACAGATATGGTGTTCGCTGCAAGACAGCTACAAGAAAAATGCCAAGAACAGCACTGTGACCTGTACACAGCTTTCATCGACTTGACAAAGGCGTTCGACACGGTCAGTAGAGAGGGTCTATGGAAGATCATGGCAAAATACGGCTGCCCAAAGAAATTTATCACAATAGTGAAGCAACTGCATGATGGAATGCAGGCTAGAGTTCAGGAAAACGGTGAGCTATCAGAGCCTTTCCCCGTCTCAAATGGAGTTAAACAAGGGTGCGTACTTGCACCGACTCTGTTCAGTATCATGTTTTCTGCTATGCTGACTGATGCTTTTAGAGACGGGACACAGGAATCGACATTAGATATCGTACTGATGGAAAAATTTTTAACCTGAGGAGGCTTCAAGCAAAAACCAAGGTCAAATCACACACCATCAGAGATCTTCTGTTTGCTGATGATTGTGCCCTCAATGCTGGCTCAGAGGCTGATCTGCAGCATAGTGTGGATAGATTCTCTGAAGCCTGCGCCAACTTTGGGCTTACCATCAACACGAAGAAAACAGAAATCATGTACCAACCAGCTCCTGGCACAGTTTATACTGAGCCAGTCATCAAGGTTAATGGTGAGAAACTGAATGTTGTGAACAGATTCACATACCTTGGTAGCACACTATCCCAGAACATTGTCATTGATGATGAGGTGAACACCAGGATCTCCAATCGAAGTGGCATTAGTCTACAGACAAAGCTGAAGGTGTACAGAGCTGCGGTGCTTCCAGTGCTGCTATATGCATGTGAAACATGGACTGTATACAGGCGCCACGTAAAGAAGCTAAACCACTTCCATACAGTCTGTCTCAGGAAGATAATGAACATCAAATGGCAAGACAAGATCCCGGATACCGCCGTTCTTGACACAGCTGGTATCCTTAGTATTGATACTATTCTGATGCAGTCACAGATTCGCTGGGCAGGTCATGTAGTCCGCATGCCAGACCATCGACTGCCAAAGATACTCTTTTATGGTGAGATGCAGAAGGGTAAACGCTCCCATGGTGGCCAAAAGAAGCGCTTCAAAGACACGTTAAAGACGTCATTGAAAACCTTTGACATAAACCCAAACACATGGGAAACTGCTTCGCAAGACCAAACTGCTTGGCGCACATCTCTTCGTAAAGGTGCAGCAGCATGCTAATCATCCAGAAGAGCAGCAGCGGAACAGCGGAGACAAGCTAGAAAGGACCGTGTAATAAAACCTTCACATGAAGCAAACATTCCCTGCCCACACTGTCCGAGATCCTTTCAGGCCCGCATCGGGCTCATCAGTCACCTTCGTACCCATAGACTAACCTAACATATTCCTAAATAATTGGATGAACAGTGTGGTCTTCATCACCCGTGATGGACGAACAACAACAAGAGACTCTTATTCTGTGCGGAACGAATAAGCAACGTTCTTTTGGATGTTACCTTAAAATGTATTACAAAGCAATTTGAGAAATTTAATAACATGATAATATTTTAGAAACTTTTTCCATGCTTTCTGAGCTATGCGTCTTCTGTAGGCCTAGATAACGGTAACAAAATGAAGGAAAGTGAGTTAACGTAAGCTTGTAAAACAATCACAAACATATCTTTATCTGAAGCGTAATGAAAGCAAGTTATTTAAAGATAAAACATTATTTCATATAAGTTAGTATTTGACTGTTTACAAGCGCGCACTTTGTAATTTATATCCGTGTTTATTGGGAATGTTTGCTATTTTTCACTTCCAATTTTCGTAGCAGGAAATCACATGAGGATAGTCACATGGGCTATCACATGACACTTCTTAAATTTAAACAATGCTTACTGTGCAAGTTTAGAGATTACAGCCACTCACTGTCTGTCCAACTCTTGCTGCCAGTCATTTAAAATAAATGCCTTCAGTTGCACTTTGTTTATTATCATATAATGTACATGATCTTATTACTAAAAAGCGACACGAATAACATTAATTTGAATAATAAATAACTTGGAGATATTCAACTAGAAAATCAAATATAGTTTTCGCTTTCTTCATTTGTTTCGTATGTTCATGTATAAGAAACGTTCAACTGTTAGACTAATTTCACTGTTTTCACAAACAGTAATTCGCTGTAAGTGCTTTTGGATTGTTCATGTTAAGATTGGGGGTTTTTTTTTTTTTTAAACGTAAATGATTTTCGAAACTAAAAAAAAAAAAGCCGGGTCACAATGAATGATATTTGCCAGTTGGCATCGGCGACAAATATGGAATAGAGATTGGGAAATAATTAGGCCTACTCCATTGCACCGTAAAAGCTCAATTGAACGCCCATAAAAGAACACGCAAGCCTCTCAATTCTTTCATGATGCACTGATCATATAAATCAATCAAAACCCGTTATCTCCACAAGGAGCATAGGCCTTCAACAAAAACATGCTAAGTCATATCACGGGGCTTTAGCATTTTTGCCATGCCTTCTTCATCATTTTCATTTATGTCTCCAGTTCTCATTGCCTTCGACTTTTCCCTATGCATTTTCAGACCCACTTGCTGTGATTTCTCATCGAGTATTTTAATTTTATCTTGCATCTGACTACGGTTAAGGGACATAAGTCGTTTGCAAAATCTAGATCATCAAGCTGTTTTCCCTTTCTATTGGGTTGTTGTTTTTAAAGACAAAGTATCCCGTTTAACCTTTGATGGGTTATAATTAGGACAAATAGTGTAGCAAATTCAAGATAATAAAATCAGATTTCCGAAATCTAAATATAGTATCTTTCCCCCCTCCACTCAGTTCAAACATAGTAAATCAAAACTGTAAAAGTGTGTGAATATATGTGTGTGTGTGTGCCCTCCCCTTTAAAAAAAATTAAAATAAACAACAAATACAAACAACAACAAACAAAAGGAAAAGAAACAAAAAGAGTCTCTCATAACTGCTCTGTTGTTAACAAGGTGAAAAGTCTGGGATGACATCCAATCCACCAATTATCTGCCATCATCCACATGAGCACACCACCAGATTACCCCTTAACCTCACAGTACCATCATTGATCCTTACATATTAATTATAGTTCTCGTTATGTACTGTTTTACCATTTGTGCAGTTCTCTAGGTCTATCTATTCTCAACACCTGTTACACAGTTATGGATGAATTGCATGCATGTAAATAATCTTATATTGGTTTTCTCTGTTGTTCATACTTCCTACATTTTTGTAGGAAATGCTCTATATTGTTTTTGTTTTTTTCAAGGCACAGTGAGGTTCTTCTATTCTAACATAGTCCATTCCTAGCTGCAGTCTAAGTATTTCTTATTGCTAGGAATGTTTAGTTCTCTAGATACCTGGCACGTTCTTGTTGGAGTCTTGAACAATTTATATGCATGTCTGCCCTTAAGGCGTTCATCCCAATCTGCTGTCCATTCGTCATTTATTATTCTTGTAATTAAATCAAAGAATAGTGTACACAGATCGATCTAAAGGAGATGATAACAAATTAGGAATAGGAATGTATGTTCCCATGTAGCAAATAGTGAAAGGATAAAGTATAACAGATCATACATCTATTTTCACAGCAATTCTGAAAGCTCTAGGAATCTTCTCTAACAACCATCCTCATAAATTGACAATATTAACAGACTCACTTTCAGCTATTACAGCTATAAGAAACTTACGAGAATGCAGTAGACCAGATATAGCAGGAGATATTACTGGAAATAGTTACCTATACTTGTGATAGAGTACTGTAATTTTATTTTTCAAGAGGCCCCATTTTTCTTCTCCTGGTAATATTAGTGAGTTTGGTCTTTTTTTTTGTGTAGGGAATTAATGGCGTTTATAATAGGGATTACAGGGGAGTTTATATTAGATTTGCACAATTCTTTTCACTAGATTAATCGCGATCACGGAATCTCATTTTCTTTGTTAAAATAATCACGGTCATTTATTTGTATATCAGAGCGTGAGTATTAATTGGGATGGGTGAAAATTTCCCGATGTTAAAAATCCCTACCCAGTAAATTGGGGGTGGGAACTGAAGCACTACCCATGTACGTCGAACTTAACGCTTAGAACGAATCAAAGTTAAGGTTGCTCACGCGGTCGCGTAACGTGACGCAATTTGTGGACGCGCGCTAGCAGTAATAATATGAGTCATAGTTGTTTACAATTTTGATTGGCCGGGGTCAAACTTTATTGAAATGCAGCGCGATCATTGGTCTTAGAACAAAGCCACGCAATGACGTATGGCGTGGGCTCTGGCCTCATTTTTTTGTAATAAATAATAGAGAAATTGACTAGCGGGTCTATTGGTCTTCAGAAAATTACAGCCTTGAATTCAAGCCACGCTTGCTTGCTCTTAATTGGGAAATTTGACTGGGTAAGCCATAACTTAGAGTTCGTTTTATATAATTAATCTTAGCCTGATTTAGTGAAGTTTTCTTCGGTGGGAATTAAATTTATTTTTAATAAACGAAAGCGCCATCAATTGCTATCTTAGAATAATACTCATAGTGCGCCTATATAGTTTCTGTGAATAGTCGCTGTATCTCTGATTTGGGTACAGGCTTTTGAGCTATTAATTGTGTTGCAAGGCTTTTGAGATGTTCGTGGTGTAAGGTTAAGCGCTAAGATAAACCGGCGCTCAGTAATAGGTAGAAGTTAGTTGTGACAAACGCAAATTATTTCTATAAGTTACAAATATATATACGGGAGTGCATGTATGTAGTTCATTTCATTGAATATTTAATTCTGATAATTTGCAAGTGTAGATACTCAAGCTTAGTTGCGTATTTTTGCTAGCGCGCTATTTTGTTAATGTAGTGGGATGAAATGGGATAGTGAGGGTTGTATTTTATTTTTCTGAGACGGGATTTCATTTTTCCTATACAGAGATGTATATATATATATATATATATATATATATATATATATATATATATATATATATATATATATATATATATATATATATATATATATATATATATATATATATATATATATATATATATATACACACACATATAGATAACCTCGCTTGATTATAATATTTGCAGTGTAAACTACGATAGCGTATTTTGTGTACGATTATTTTATGGGGCATTTACTCATGTGTACGTTATTTTATTTGTGCCTTGAAGTGTTGTGTAATCAGGAGGGATGTAATTAATGTTTCGGAACTGGAATTTAATGATTCCTAGAGTAGTTCTAATTTTATTTGTGTTAATCAACGAATCATCAAGGGTCAGTGTAGAAGTAGCCCAAAGTATTACGGACAGGAGGGTTCCCCTCAAGTTTGAATTGTTGTGACTCCGGGCTAGCCTAGGTGTAACAAAAGATTTAGGTCAGCCGGTCTGGGAGTTGATTACCAGACCGAGGTACGTTAAAATGGGATAGAGAGGGGACTGCGGGGTAGTTTGACCCGGGGTTAGGTAATATTTATGTATCGCTGGTGCGGGAATTGAGCAGGGGAGCTGCATTGATTTAAAGGGAGAAGGAAGTTAGGGTTAGAGATGTGTAACTTTTGACGTGTTATATAGCTGTTGTTGTTGTTTGTTCCACAGCGAGTTTTCACGGCACTTAGGAGGGGTAACCTGCCTATGTCCTTTACAACAGCAAGTTGTCATCTCAGGAGCAGAGGGCTCGAGATATCGCCAGAGGCAAAAGAAATACCATACGGTCCCAGGTAGCAAAGACAATCTTCAGCTGGGAACAGGATTTTCCTTAAAATCCAGAGCTCTTTGCTCATTATACCACTCCAACAACGGCGCGTGGCCGGAAGATCGGTTTAAATTTTATAGAGCCATAATAATGCTGTTTTCCCCTAAACCTTGAGCGAGTTAACGGGGCAAGTAAGAAGTTGTTCAGCAGCAGTGAAGCTTCTAAAAATTGATTCAAGTAACTCGTGCTTGATACCCAAGTCATCAGTGCAGTAGTCAGAAACAGGAGACAGGGTTAACATTCCTGGTTCTGAATGTTAACGAGAGAAGGGGCGTAACGGAGACGCCACATCAGCAGACGTCGAGAGTGTCAGAGGGACACTGAAGTAAAGCGAAGAGGAGAGGGAGAGAGAGGGAGAAAATAGCCGGGACCAGTAGGGTCTTATATTATCCTTAGAGGATAGCCTCTGAGCCATAGATGTAATCAAAGTCTACTAGCGTAGCAGTCCAGTGGTGTATTTTAGTTGCGTGTATATTGACTAAAGAGCTTGGAAGCTGTGTAGACAGTCGTGTAGGCAGCGTCATCAGAACAGTGACAGTAGAAATATTATTGTAGTAGGGATGGTGGCTAAAGTGATGCCCCCACACATTTGTTGGGGTTAAACCATTAATCATTCTATTGTTCCCCAGCAGGGTGAAAGAAGGAGTGACAGTGGTCGTTTTTTTCTAGTGTCTATCAATTTAATTGTTTTTCTTGTTTTCAGGTCTGTGCAACATTGCACGTTATTTATTTTCCTGTGTGATTTGATTTTTTTAGTTGTTTTAATAAAACTATATAAATGTTAACTGGATCAGTCTCTCTAATATATATATATATATATATATATATATATATATATATATATATATATATATATATATATATATATATATATGTATATATATATATATAGCTAACTATACTGTGCATATATATTTGTCTGTATAGTGTGTCTGTGGTCTTAGAACACCCTTATCTCCTTTTTTTGCGAAGGTAGCCAGAGGGAGGTGAGGCTATAGCTATTCTTGAAGTCACGAGTGGCGAGGGAGAGTCAATCTCGGTTCTCATCCCTCGAAGCCAATAGGCCCATCTGTCCACATTCACTATCATTTCTCATCTAAATCTATCTTCTCAGTCTGTCTCATACTAGGATCTTGACTATACACTGAACACACTCTAAACTTAAATCCACTTCGTGACAATACTCCAGAGGATATGTGGCCGTTGATGATTTGAAATCTCGTTGATCGTATTTTAGGTTCAGATCACACCCTACTGCAGACACACAGTTGTTGTATCCATACCTTAAACATCATACTCTCTCTTTCTCTGTCTATTCCTGTCAGACTGTAGTACTCCCAACAACAGAACGACTTGAAACAGATGGTGGTGATGTTTATTTACATGAGAAGTGTATGAAATGATACTTGCATCTTGACATAAAATCTTTACTTGCATCTTGACATCAATCTTTCAACAGCAACCATTTTCTTCAGCCTTCTAAATTGAACAATATAAGCTGGTTGGTACAACTCAATGATGTGACAATAGTTAACAATATTCCCTCAGTTATGTCTCTCCTTCAATTAGACTGCGATACTGTGGCTGTTTGACCTAGCCATTTGAGAACCCTTGTTGATTCGGCTTGTTCCCATCTGCTATATACTTAAATGTGTGTCTCGATTTTTCTTTACTGGTAAACAGCAGTTAAGATTTGGTGTATCTAGATATAGACACTGGCCTGACCGCCAGGGATGTACATTTACCAAACTCTGCTGTCGTTTTCTCTAGGCTGTCTACTATAGTTCACTTTACTCTTGGCTGTCTACTGTATTTCACTTTACCAACCGTTCATTAATAGTTTGGCAAAACTCAACATACCTGATAACTCGAATACACACATTTCTCTCACTTAGAAACACTGACATCTCGTCCTCAGAATAACTAAACACTGTCATATAACAAACGTGGCAAATATCAAGATAAACGTCTGGATGATAGTACAGCTTTCTGCCACTGCAGAGCAACCAATTAAGCATTGGCTTATCATCCGGTGTAACTTCTACTCGCTACCACATCTAGAAGCCAACTGATTTAATATAAAACGTCGATTTTAATATAAAACGTCGATTTTAATATAAAACGTCGATTTTAATATAAAACGTAGATTTTCAACGACTACTAATTTTGAACACCCCAGAACATAGTTCGCTAAAAACAACTCACTTCTCCATTAAAAACACGTGAATTACGATCACCTAGCCCAGGGGTCGGCAAACTACGGCACGCGTGCCAAGCGTGGCACGTGGAACGATTTTCAATGGCACGCTGAGTGAATTAAAATACTGTACAGTATATGATCCCATTAAAAAAAAAATTTGAATTTTTAATTAAATAGAAGCATATAATTCTTTTAAAGCTATATCTGTTTTTACAACCCTTCAAAACGAAAGTTTTTAGACATTGGAGGTAAGAATGTGCGATCTGATGAAAACTAAAGGCCTGATCATACTATACTGCACGTAAGTCTTCGTTTTTACGGACCGTTTCCGAGAACAAACATTCTTCAACGAATTTCATGGGGAGTGGTTATACTTTGCGGCGCCCGCTAGTCTGGCGTCTACCTGCTACCGTAGTTTGCAGGATGAGATTCTTGAAAAGAATCCCAAGCAAATTTTGACGGGCAAGCGGAGACGTAATATCATAATTACGCAATAGTGTCTGGCTAGCGCCTGGACGAGCGTATTTATTTCGTTTTCGCTCGCAGTTTTTGACTCCCAGTGTGAGTTTGGAGCAACAATGACTGACCTCGACGAAGTTATATTTCCGTCCTATCCTGCCCCTCTCTCCCGACCACCACCACCTCTACAGTTCTCTCGGCTGTCGCATACTCATGCTCGTACAGTCCGTTGACCGCACCACAAAAGTTGGTGTTATTATTAAGTAATACGGTGCCGTTAAAATGAATCAAAAAAAGACAAAAACTTGATACACGCTCGTTTCAAGACTTTTGGACAAACGAATATGGATTCATACAACAAAAGGATCGTGCTGTTTGTGCTTTATGTTATGAAATTGTCTTGTGCCGTACGTCAAGTGTACAAAGACACTATCAAACCAAACATCAGTCCATGTTTAAAAACTCTGAGGAGAAAAGTGAAGCCATAAAAATGGCTGTTTCTGGCTACAAAAAAAACAAAGTAGTATTTTTAGTCAAGTAATTGGAACCAAAAATAAAGCTACCGAATGTAGTTACAAAATTGCACAGTGTGTGGCTTCAAAGGGCAAACCTGTCACAGATGGAGAATACATCAAGGAAACTTTTTTGAGCAGTGCTGAAATTTTGTTTAGTGATTTACCAAATGCGGACCTCCCGCTGTACAGCAATGTTCGTTGGCTTAGTCGAGGTAATGTTTTGAACAGTTTTGTATCATGTCTAGAAGCAATCAAGGTGTTTCTTGATGAAAAGGAACAACATTTCCCGGAATTGAATGACGAGGACTGGCTGTGCAAGCTGATGTTTCTGGCTGACATAACTACAAATCTGAATGAATTAAACTTGCGTTTACAAGGGCAGGGTCAAACACTACTTGATCTTTTTGAGCACTGGAAAGAATTTGCGTCAAAATTAGACATATTTTGCAGAGATATTACCACTAACACATACAAGTACATCGAATTCAAAGCATCAGAGTTATGGACGATACAATTTGTAGAATTGCGAAAAACTCTTGAAGGAAGCTGCTTGGAAAAGTCAGCTGCCATCCTCAACTGCTGGACATCCCTGCCTCAAGCGTTCACCTGTTTGAAGAAAGTTGCATTTGCTCTACTTTCGGCTTTTGGGTCAACTTATACATGAGAACAAATTTTCTCACACATGAAAGCTGTTTTAAGTCCACAGAGAAGTCGCCTAACACTTGTGCATTCAGAAGCCTGTGTGAAGCTGAAATTGACAAAACACACACCTGATATTGAACAGTTGACCAAGGAGAAGCAAGGACACGGGTCCCATTAACTGATTAATGACTCAGATCAATAATAATAAATGATTACTCATATTAAAATTTTAATAATGTGTTTTATGTTTGGTTTATTTAATTGTTTTGTTCTTCAAACTATTGGACTTTCTGTCTTAACAAAATATACATATGGCAATTTTGTTATAAAATTTCAAACTAATGTGTTCAGAACTTAAATTTTGCAAAACATAATATTTGTATTGATATTTGTTCCTATTTATATTAAAATATTGAATAATCTACAAAGAATAGAATAGTTATTTAATTTATCGGAAACATGTTAATACAAGATCATTTTAAAATTGTTTCAATAATTGTTGTATATAAAAATATGATGGACTTAGGTTGGCACGCTGAGTGACTTTGCAACATAACTTCGGCACGACACTACTAAAAGTTTGCCGACACACCTGTCGCACTCGAGTTCTTATTCCAAATGGTTTTCCAAGTTGTCTCCCATGAAGAACTCTGCATGTCATGTCTTTATACATTGTCTTTATTAAATTAAGGATCTTTATCTGGGGGGGGGGGAAGAGAGACTCGTATTACCTCATCAATTTCCAAAAGATTTTCTGTCTACTCTGTCATGTGTGTTACTGAGGCCCGAAAGGGGAGTAGTAATGGTTAGTAACACAGTAACCTATCAGGCGTGTCGTAAAAAGCGACTAAGGAGGGTGGGGCAGGTTACTCCATCCTATAGACATCCTAAACCAAAAACAACGCCAAAACACAACATGGCCAGTCAACTAAAGGCTTTGATAAGTCCTGATAAATTCGACTACAACGATCGAATTACACTGACAAACAACATTTTTCTTTCTTATATAAGAATAAGTGTTCTTAGGTCAGTTTCTTGCGCTGATTTCAAATTTGAAAACCGTTTATCTCTATCACGTCGGGTTCGTAAGATATTTGTGAATAAATATATTTTTGGGAAACCGTTATTTGCTCCGTTTCATTTTTACTATATAACTTATTAAAAATTAATAAAATGCAAAATAATTCTACTTTTTATACTGCTAAAAGATGCATAACATATGTTACGCTATTTTTCAAATAGTTACTGTATTTTGAAATAATTCTGAGCAAAATATGGCTTCTAGAAGTTGTAGAAATTCGGCTGATCTGTTCTGTTACGTGTGCTGAATTTTACCGAACGTGTTCACCAGAAAAACTTTACACCATTACTAAAGAAAGCATATGAACTTTATTTCGATTCGAAAGTTGATGATGCAAATAAATCTTGCATGCCAAATGCAGTTTGTTCTACTGGTGCAAATACATTGGCAGGTGTGTTACGAAAATCGCCGAAGCAAAAGTCAAAGCCTTATGGAGTGCCAGTAATATGGCGTGAACCGACAAATCACGCTACTGATTGTTACTTCTGCTCGACAAATATCCATGGTTTAACTTTTAAAACTAGAAAGTCTGTGGTTTATCCAAATATTGAATCGGTTTCGAAACCAGTGCCTCATGATCCAATCACGTGTCCGACCCAGTTCCACCAGAAAAAACAATATCCGTTGGAGGTGAATGAACCATCAGAAATTGATAGTTTTACCTGCTTTAGAAAACTAATTCTGACTCGGATTATATACCGGTGAATGATGGTGTTCACTTTAATTGACCATTCAGAACTTTCAGATCTAATACGTGATCTCGCTCTTACCAAAGGACAAGCGGAATTACTCGGTTCGCAACTCAAAGAATGGAATCTTTTAGCGCCTAATACTCCGATATCTAAATTTCGTCATAGACACAGAGAACTTGTTCAATACTTTGAGATGGATGATGACATTTGCTATTGCAAAGATGTAAACAGTCTAATGGTGCACCTCGGTCATGAGCACATAGTCAACGAATGGCGACTTTTCATCGACTCTTCCAAGACTAGTCTAAAAGCCGTGTTATTGCATAATGGAAATTTATTTCCATCAATTCCAGTCGCCTACTCTGTTCATATGAAAGAAACTTATGACAATATGGCTATACTTTTGGCAAAAATAAAGTACAATGACTACCAATGGCGGATTTGTGGAGACCTAAAGGTCATTGCAATTCTCACGGGCATGCAGACTGGGTATACTAAATTTTGTTGCTTCCTATGTGAATGGGAGAGCCGCAACGGACAGGAACATTATGCAAGAAAGGTGTGGCCTATCAGGGATCGTATGCAGCTCGGGCATAAAAATGTAATACACGAGCCATTAGTTAACAAAGACTGCATCATTTTACCACCGATACATAAAGTTGGGGCTCATGAAGAATTTCGTAAAAGCGTTAGATAAAACGAGCAAAGCTTTCACTTATCTTCGAGAAAAGTTTCCGCAAGTTAGCGATGCAAAGATAAAGAAAGGTATCTTTGTAGGACCTCAGATTAGGAAAGTTATTGCAGACAAACAATTCGAGAACTTGTTACATGGTAGTGAACTTCGCGCATGGATGGCATTCAAATCTCGATTGTCGATAACTTTCTGGGAAATCACAAATCTGTCGACTATGTGCATATTGTTAAGCAGTGCATAGATGCATACAGAATTATGGGCTGTAACATGTCCCTCAAAATCCATTTGCTCGATTCGCTTCATGACTTTTTCCCTGACAACCTTGGCGAAGTCAGCGATGAACATGGAGAACGATTCCATCAAGATATCGCCGTAATGGAGTCACGTTATCAAGGACGGTGGAGTGTGACCATGTTTGCCGATTATTGTTGGATGCTTCATCGCGATGTACCACATGCCATTCACCGACGAAAGTCGACTGCAAAGAAATTCAAGCCTACATAACTGTTATACTTCTTGTTTGAATGATGTTGTAATACTGTATGCATTGTTAAAAACCTTCAATTGCGTATTTCTAGAGATCCCGACCTGATAGAGAAAAACGGTTTGCAGATTTAAAAACAGCGCATTAAAATTGACCAGAAAAACATAGAAATGTTAGAGAAAGAAAAAAAAAATTTTTTTTTGTTAGCCAGTGTTATCAGAGCTAGAAGTGTAGGAGTAAAAAGATATGAAACAAATGATATGGACATATTCACAAATACACTCACAAGGGAGATTCTTAAAATAGCAATACAATATATACCAAATACAAATATGCCTCATCACCTTAAACCAACATATATACAACTAATAAAACAAGAAAACCCCACTGGAACATAGACCCAGTTGCTTGGTGGACTTAAATCCTGCGCAGAAATACATGAAAGCAGAAATATCCGTACAGAAATATAGGAATAGTAGAATTGAATATATACACTTTCGAAATAAAACAAATAGAACAATATTCAAAGCTAAAGAAACTCACTGGAAGGAATTCTGTCAAAACACTCAAACTCAGCACATAAATTACAGAAGTGTGGAGAAAACGTAAGGAAATAAAAAAGACCAATTTTTTTTTAAAAGTAATAAAGTGTTCCCTCAAGTAAGATACCAAACGTATGGAAAGTAGTTTTAAGAGTACATATCTTAAAACCTGACAAGGAATCCCATGATGTAAGCTCAAATAGGTCTACCACCTTAGCATCCAACTAGGAAAATATTAGGGATTATTGCAAATTAAAGAGTTAAATTCTACATAGAGACGAATCAGCTATATATCCCTACTCAATCTGAATTCAGAGCAGACATTTTAAAGTTGCTACCAAAGCGAAATGGGTTCATTTTCGATACAAGACAACAAGAGTCTGAGACACTTGGGAGTCATGACCCAAGAGGCCCGCCCCCCTTAGAGTGTTAAGGAGTATACTGGGCCGAAAGACTTGTCCGATGGGGGGACCTCTTCTGATGATCAGATTGCCTCCTGTTGTATCGCTCTGTAAAGAGTTTCCTATCATAATAGACCTGCTTGTAAAATTAGAACACGGCGTAATATTAGTGTTTAAAAGGAAAGAAAAAACAAACAGTGGCCGTTCTCGTGGATGTAGCTAGGGCAGGGATCGGTAGCCAGTCGATCCGAATCTACCGGTATTTCCCAGTGAATGATTTGGTCGATCTGTAGGCGACTGCGGGGGAATAAAATAAAGACTTATTAAAACTAGATCTAGGACATTTCGGAATAAACCTCTGCCGCCGGCATTTAAAATCACGGTGTCCCTGGGATCAAAGGTACTTATCTATCCCACATTCCTGATGAAAACTCTCGAGCTGGTTACTAAAATATATTCGTGAACTGTATGAGATAGGAACGCGATCTTTACTTTGTAAGGTTCATCATACCACCCCCGGTTTAAAATTACATACGTACACACACACATATATATATATAATATATATATTATATATATATATATATATATAATATATTAGATCTTAATATATATATCATAGTATATACTAATTAGATTTTATGGGATCCGTTAATCAAGTTCCAAAAAGTTCCTGGGTTGCCGACCCCTGTGCTAGGGTATATGATGAATGCTGGAGAGAGGGTGATCTTTATAAGATTGAAAGGATTGGAATAAATAGCAAAACATATAATTATGTAAAGAACTTTTTGCAAGATAGATATTTTGCAGCAAGTGAACAATGACAAGTCTGAAATATATGAAGAACATAATGGGATCTCGCAGGGATCAGTTACATCACCACCATGTTTTTGCCATCTTAGTAAATGACGTAGAAGAGGAATTTATTGATATCAAGAATGCATTAACACAATTTGCAGATGGCTATGCCATTAGGTTAACTGAAAATTATCCCGCGCTACTTATAGAAAATACTTCTTCTTCTTCTTCGTTCGCCCTGAAAAGGACGGTGGTTGCGTTGTGTCTGTTTACAACGTAGCTGTGATATCTGCACCTTTCGGTCGACACATCCGACTTCTGCACGGCATTTTTTAGGACCGGGTTTGCCTTCCCATTTCGATCCACACTCGCTCAGCCAGCCTGCACAGCTGCAGACTGTTTCCAGGACCACCACGTGGAGGTGGAGTGCGGTCTTGACCAGCTCTGGTTCGCTGGTCCTGATGCAGGCAGTCAAGCTATGAGTCGCTGACTGCGGTCTCTATTGCTGCATCTTGAGGTCCCATAGAAAATACAAAAACAAACAGGCAAAGACTGGATGAAATGTTAGAGTTACCAAATTAATATTAACACAACAACAGGTATGATTTTCAGGAAAGGGAGAAAAAGGAAAAAATAATAAAGTTGATATAGCGCTAAAAGGGCAGAAAAAATTTAACTTTCCTGGAATTGACATTAGACACAACACTAACACATCTATCACCGACAAGTAGTAGAAAATTGTTGGGGTCTAATTGATGGGCCAACAGTCATAAAGGGAAATGGACGAGGGGCCGGCACCAAAGTTATGCTTATGTTTTACAAGTCTTTTATCAGGGAAAAAGTAGAATATGCCAGTACTGTATATGACTGCTTCAAACTCTAGGGCGGTTAAATTAGACAGGATACAAAATCAAGTCATTAAAACAATGGCACGTGTTATGAGAGGTGCATCAATAGAAGCAGTGGAAGTAGCTCTGTGCATAATTGCCATGTAACTAAGAAGGAAAGAACTGAGAATCAATTAATAATGAAATGTGGCTAAAGATGAAACATACCCTGCACGTGAAGTATATGTTAGAGACCAACAAAGTGAATGGGGTGTTCCCTTGAATCCACAGATATCTCACAAGATAGAGAACTAATGAATACATTATACATCACAATGGTCTAACAAACACAGTGAGAACTAATAAGTAAAGAACTACTATACAACAATGCTAATTAAAACCTCTAGATATAGATTATAGCCGCACTAAAAATTAAAACAGTAAACAGAATAAACATTGATTGAGAAAGCAACAGAACAGTAGAGTTCAGATATCCAAGAATAGATACTGAAGCCTGTGTGAGTTCCAGCCCACACAGGAATAACTGGAAATGAATTTGCCAACCATGCAGTTAAAATGGGTAGAGTAAGTAAAAACTAAGTAAGAGTATGGTTATAAAGATCTGAGGCAAACAGTCTAGTAAAGCAAATTATAACAAAAGTATGGACAGCCTGAAAACAAAGGAATAAAAATAGGCATGCGCGTGTCTACGCCATGTTCTACAAACGCTGCAAAAAAAAAAAAATAACAAACAAACTAGTGTCTTTATGATAAATTATAATTATCAATCGCACACCAGAAATTATGCTATAACTTTATGATTAATGCCCCGAACGGAACAATTCTTTTGGGAGTTTGAACAAATACATGTAATTATGGCAGTGGTAAAATCATCTTTGGTATTGACGAGGAAATCATGATTTTGGCGAAAAAATTGAACAACAGCTTTGAAATCTCACGCAAGTTATAAGAGGAAAAATGGACGCCGATGTGGACCTCTGTGAAAACAAGGGTTAGACCTCAGATTAGGTCCCGCTCAGATTCTGGACTCTCAAAATTTCATAGCTGAAAAGATGTCCAGCGAACTGACACCCGCTTGTCGAATCCACATAGCCACAGCCCATAGCTGAAAGAAAAGCTGACCTGCCTGTGAGCAGACTTGCATAAGTGATTTTTTTTTTTTTTTAATTAATGAAATAAAAAAATATCCCGTTCAACCTCTGATGGGTTATAATTAGGATATATATTGTTTTCAATTCCAAATAATATGAGCAACTGCCGACATGAGAAAGTGGCATCACATTTGTCAAATCAATGTAAATAGGGATAATCACAATTGTGCTTATACGTTAAATAAATTTTAAAAAATAAAATAAAAATAAAAACAAACAAACAAACAAACAGAATCAAGAAGAAACTATGAACAAGAATAATATTAAAATGGAGGGGTGTAAAGGCCTGGTGGTTCTAGTTATATAACGGACTTTAACAGATATTTAATTGACTTTCATCTGTTTAAAGTCACATGCATTGTAAGAAAAGCACCAGACCTTCACATTCCCAGCCACTATATATTAACATGTGTTCGTGTTAAATATTGTTTGACTATATTATGCAGTTCCCTAGGTCTGTCTATTCTCAACACCTCTTCTATATTTATAGGTAAGTTGGATGCTTGCAAATAATCTAATATTGGTATTCTCATTTGGTCATACCTCTTACATTTTAACAAGAAATGTTCTGTATTATTGTCTTGAAGACATCCTGCACAGTAAGGTTCTTCTATTCTGAAATAGCTTTTTCCCAGCTGTAGTCTAAGAAGTTTCTTATTACTGGGAATTTTCAATTCCCTAGATATCTGATATATTCACTCTCAGGAACATTATAGAGCAGTGCTCAGAATGACAAAGACAGCTTTACATTAATTTTGTTGATTTTGAAAAGGCTTTCGACAGCATACATAGGGACAGTTTATGGAAAATACTGAGGGCTTATGGAATTCCAAGCTGCATAGTGTCAATCATAAAAAGCCTCTATGCCAACTTTACGTGTAGTGTTGGGCAGAGCAACCTAACCTTTGAGGTAAAGACAGGAGTACGACAGGGATGCCCCTTATCAACCACTCTATTTTTAACAGTCATAGACTGGGTAATGCGCCAGACAACAGAGGACAGTCCAAGAGGAATAAGATGGACAACATTTTCTACATTGGAAGATCTGGAATATGCAGATGACATTGCACTACTAGCACATTCACATCAACACATCCAGGAAAAAACGGATAGACTTAATAAGTTTAGCCAGCAGGTGGGCTTGAATATCAATTTAAAGAAGTCTGAGGTCATGACGCTCAATGTGAGCAACCCTGAGCCCATATCAGTAAGGAATCAGCAATTGGTACAGACAGATACCTTCACATACCTAGGAAGCATAGTAACACCAGACGGCGGGGCAGGCAAAGACATCAACATCAGAATGAATAAGGCAAGAACAGCCTTCTTTAGCCTAAACAAGATCTGGAAGTCCTCCCAATACAGCACAAGCACAAAATTAAGATTATATCAGAGCTGTGTGCTTTCTGTGCTTCTCTATGGTGCGGAATGCTGGAGAGTTACAGAGAAGGAAATGTCGAAATTGTCCTCTTTTCACACAACATGCCTAAGAAAAATTCACCGAATCTTTTGGCCAAATACCACCACTAACCAAGATCTGCCTACTCGTAGCAAGCAAGAGGACGTGCACACCATCATAGCTGACAGACGCTGGAGCTGGGTTGGTCATGTCCTCAGAAGAGACCCCGATGCCATCACAAGAACAGCTATGCTTTGGACCCCTGAAGGAAAACGAAAGAGAGGCCGACCAAAAACAACCTGGCGGAGGACTGTGGAGGCTGAGATGCAAAGAATGAACCAGAGTTGGGGCACTGTACGAAGGATGGCCACCGACCGAGCAAAGTGGAATCAATTTGTTGTTGCCCTACAAGACGCCACTAGGCGTGATGGCCACTGACTGCTTTGACGGTCGGCGGCTAAGGATCAAAGAAGAAGAAGAAGATATCTGACATTTTCTTGTTGGAGCCTTGAACATCTTATATGCATGTCTTCCTTTCAGATTTTTATCCCACTCTGCTTTCCATTCATCTGTTATTAAATCTTTAATTAAGCTCTTAATTTCTGATTTACTCATCCCTACATTTATTAGATTTTTATCAGATCTACCTTTCTTGGCTTCTTTATCTGCCTTTTCATTTCCTTCTATGCCAACATGTGAAGGTATCCAAGCAATTAAGACTGAACATCCTCTGGAATATAAGTATGTAGTAGCTAGAAATATCTCCTCTGCTATATCAGGTCTACTACATTCTCGTAAGTTTCTAAGTGCTTTAATTGTTGAAAGAGAGTCAGTTAAAACTGTTAATTTTTTGGGAGGGTTATTAGAGAATATTTCTAGTGCTTTTAGTGTTGCCACCATCTCTGCAGTGAAAATGGATGTATTTTCCGTGATGCAATATTCTTTTGCCATTTTCAATATTGGAATATATATTCCTATCCCCAATTTGATATCCTCTCCCTTGGATCAATCTGTGTACACAGTAATGCTGTCTTTTGATATTTGTTGTATATATTTATTGGCTGTGTTTTTAATATTTTCTATATTATTTGTTTTCTTAAGTATTTCTGCTAGGTGGTAGTCCGTGTCTGGTTTCTTGATCTCCCAGGGCGGAATCACTGGCTTGTATTCACAACTTTTATTAATTGATGTAATTAATGTACCCAGATGGACAATTTCCTCCATACACTTCCATCCTGTAGGGTATCTAGTGGTATTCATTGGCTTGGCTTGAGTTGTTAGTTGGCATCTGGTAAAAGCTGTATGTGCTGGGTGAGACTTATCTAACATAACTCTGTTCATGTAATTTAGTCTAGATATCGAGTGGTTTGCACTGTATTAATGTTTTGCCCTTGGATATTTATGTCTATAATTTTATTTTTTACAACCCTACTGATAAGGGTGGAATTAGGATGCCGTCAAATTACCACCTCTATCGACACCAGGTATTACAATGCAAGATGTGGGTGTCTTATCTGGTTTAGATTGTTGCTGTGTGTGTGTGTTGCAGTAGAACAGTTCAGGGTACACCACAGGCAACATGACGTGTAGAGTCATAGAAATGGTAACTTCGCTTTAGGTTTATACCATTTATTGCACGCCACAAAACAGTCATGATACTTATGTTATCATCGGCATAGTACAACGAATGCAGCATTCAAACTCATGTTAACTGACAGTCATGTAGAAGTCAATACTCAATAGTTGTATGGAAAACAAATATCATAGCGAAGCTTGATAAATAATACATATAACTTCTGCAACCGTGGTCAGCTGCAGATCCTTAATGTTCATAGACAATAATAATTATTCCTTCCTGATGCTAGCAGATCAGATGTATACAATACGTCCGTTTACTGTCTGCACGTGAGTAGCATACATGGATTACAGGTCAGCTCGACCTTTATAACCTTCCTAAGTCTAACCATCTGACTTGGACGTGATCTCTGATATAACGAATCCTGGAACACAGACAATAGTCTTGTTGGTCTAGAGCGACCCATAGATATATAACTAGTTCAGGTATAAAGATACCGGTGACTTAATCCTAGTCAAAGTACCTCTCCATTTTGAATCACACAGGCGAGCAAAAAAGGCGACAAAATGACGAACCTCTAGATGATAGCCTAAAGTTCGATACAAGAGGAATTACCTTATTTCGGAAAATCAACCATGAACATATGCCTCCAGGCAGGCTTGAATAATACGGGGAAATAGTCTAGTTAGCTAACTAACTCACAAAGACAATGTATTTCCCTCAGAGAATCACAAGACGCAGTCGCGTCCGCTCGCTAATCAGTCCATTTCTCAACTGCCCGACCTGGGCGGAACAACAAACGACAACCCAGTCGAGACATGCGCAGAGTGACAATCTCTGAGTCGCTGTTCACAATAAGACGATTCTAAGAACATTCGAGATAAAAGTCTTACACAGTCGCGCCTTTTATGGACATGAACAGAAGCGTTAAGAAAGGTTTTCAAACATCTACAACAGTTGACTGATACTACCAAATAAGGAGATATGGTCACGCTTCGTTCAAGACATTATAGACCGAACGTGTCTCTATACAAGAGGAGGTAAACTCATAAAAAATAGCAGTATCGATATATCGGATTCTGTCCCTTTGACCATAAAATATATATAACATGCATTTCAGTCAAATAATGATCATACATACGAAAAACGATCATACAAAGACTTTGGAAAAAAGTAATTATTTGTGCGTAACATTACCGCACCCTCCCGGGAAAAAAAAAATGAAACATTTTTTTTTTTTAAATCCTGGAGCCGGAAAAATCTAGGCTCCTAACGCACGTATGATGCGCGGATATACCTAACAAAATAGCTCAACACTTGGAGCGAAACTGAGATCATATCCCAGGTCCTTAGAGAAAAATTTATCTAAGTATACGCGTATATATCCCAGGAAGGTGCCACCAACACAAACCACAATGCTGGCAACATCATAATAAAAGTCAAATTATTCTCATACCAATATATGAAATCAAATATATTATTATGATATCATACAATGTGTTGCAAATAGCGGTGTAATATATTAATATACCGCACTATTTTATTACATTATGTAATGCATCAGTAACTAATAAGTAATACATGTGTTGATCTTCGTTGACATAAAACATTCAATAGAAGAAGATGTGGACATCATCCGCTCCCAATCTAGGACAGGACTTGATATACTCAAAGTTCCACAATGGACACAATCTCGCATCTTCAATGATGTGCTGCGAAAATATCAATAACACAAATCTTGAAGACAACTGGTAAATCTCTCAATACAATCCTGAAAATAATTTATTTAAATGTGGCCGAGTGATCTTTTGGCCCGTATATCACTAACTAAGCCTTCTTAGATAATTACATGGTACAATGTTATAAATTCCCCCTCAAAAAAGTGAGAAAAAAAAAAAATCTACTNACATGTCATTATAACATTGGACTGTATATTAGGAAAATATATATATGACAGAAGAATCATGTGGAATCGTGTGGGCATCTGGACAGAATGTCCGCCATTACATTATCCGAACCACGGATAGCTCGAACCGAGAAATGAAATGGTTGAAGAGCTATGGCATAACGAGTGGACCTCGAGCTCTTCAAGTTTTTACTCTGAATAGCAGTAAGCGCTTTCTGGTCGGTTTCCACAATGAAATGTGCGCCTAGAAGAAATCTTTGTAACTTCAGAATAGACCATACCATAGCCAATAACTCACGGTCTAAAACCGAGTAATTCTTTTCTGCAGCATTTAATTTCCTAGAGATATACATCACCGGATGCAGAGTATCAGAATACTCCTGCATTAGTGCTGCCCCAATCCCAGTTGACGAGGCGTCACTTCGAAGAACAAAAGTCTTCTCAATAGTAGGTAACCTAAGAATAGGTGGAGATGAAAATAGGTCTTTAACCTGGTCCAATGAGGATTGACATTCTTTTGACCAGCGGATCAAATTAGGCGACCCTTTCTTCAATAAAGTAGAAAGCGGTGCCATAATGGAGGACAGATTCGGAATGAATCGTCCGTAGAATTGGATCAAACCTAATAGACTCCTTACTTGTTTCTTTGTCTTAGGGACCGAAATGTTAAGTATTTTTGAAACATTGTGGTCCTCTGTCTTTAAAAGACCATGACCAACACGATGACCTAGGAAAGAAATCTCACTAAATCCTATAAAGGCTTTAGAGGTTTTGCAGTCAAGTTATACTCGCGAAGAGTAGACAGTAATTCGTATAAACCCAAATAGTGATCTTCCCAGGAATCACTGAATAGACAGATATCATCTAGATATGCTATGACATCTGTACGATATGCGAGAATTCGCCGCATCATGCGTACGAATGTAGCAGGGGCGTTCATAAGACCAAAAGGCATGAAATTCCATTGGAATAAACCCCTAGGTGTAGAAAAAGCTGTAAAAGGTTTGGCACGTTCAGTTAGCGGGACTTGCCAATAACCTTTAGACAAATCTAGTTTGGTAAAGAATCTAGAATTAGAAAGTTTATTGAGTAGCTCTTCTAATGAAGGCATAGGTTCAGCGTCGAACTTCGTAACTTGGTTCAATTTGCGATAATCTACGCAAATGCGAATGTTATTATCCTTCTTTCGAACAATAACCATAGACGAAGAGTATGCTGAAGTGGATGGTTCAATGATTTCCAAACGTATCATTTCATCCAATTCTTTTTCGACTTGAGACTGGAAATGGATAGGTATTGGATAGGGTCTGACTCTGATAGGATTATGATCAGTTAGCACAATGTCATGTTCAATGACATGTGTGTGTCCCGGGATGTCTGTAAGAACATCCTGAAATGTTTGCAACATCGAAGAAACTTGTCGATGTTCCTCAGCGGAAAGATTTGGAGAAACGGTCACGTTTTTCCAAGATTCCGTAGAATAAAGTGGGACCATAGAAAGAGGAAGATTGACATCAGAAAAAGTAGTTTTCCTCATCCTGTATAACTGACAGCGATGAGTATTGACCATGAGGTACTTGAGAATTGTCCGTTGCCTGGAAAATAGGCTGCAAATAGTCTGGTCTTTCATGAAATTCCGTGAGCATATTTATGTGGAAAGTTTTATGCTTTCCATCAATATCGACAACATAGTCGACATCAGAAATTTTGGAGACTATTGCATATGGACCTTTCCATGCAATTAGAAGTCTGTTCTCCCTTGAAGGAAGTAGAACGAGAGCTTTGTCACCTGGACAAAGTTGTCGTAGACATCTATTCTTATTCGCAAACTGCCTTGCCTTTTCTTTAGCAAATTCGGAAGACGAAGTTGCTAGTCTGCATGCCTCAATGATTTTTTTCCTAAGAGCAATGACGTACTCATAAGAAGACTGAGTCTCATCGCTAATATTATCGGCAGTGATTAGATCGTGAAGTAAAGACATAGGGCCGCGCGGTTGCGCGCCAAAGACAAGTTCAAAAGGGGAAAACCCCGTATGTTCATTGGGGACCTCTCTATACGCAAAGAGAGCCGCGGGTAAGACCCTGTCCCAATCCTGAGGATGATCCTCAGTTATTTTACCCAGTAAAGTTTTTAGAGTCCTATTTAAACGTTCGACCAACCCATTAGACATTGGGTGATAGATACTGCTGAGAGACCTTTTTATATGTAGCATAGACATTACCTGTGACATAGTGTCTGATATAAGTTGAGTGCCATGGTCTGACAATATTTCTCCGGGAAAACCCAAGCGAGAAAATATCAGCCAAAGAGCGTCTGCGATATCAGCAGTTGAGATGCTCTTGAGAGGTATTGCCTCTGGCCAACGTGTGCACATATCGACACATGTAAGAATAAATTGATGCCCTCTAGCCGACTTAATTCTAAAAGGACCGATAATATCTATTGCCATTTTTTGAAAAGGGCGAATTGGAATGTCAGCAGCCTGAATAGGCGCAGCATGTCGTGGTCCTTTAGATTTGACCTCCTGACATACTTTGCAAGAGCGACAGTACATTCGTATGTCCTTGCTCACAAATGGCCAAAAGAAAGCCGCAAGAACCCTCGACTTTGTACGGGAAAAACCCATATGTCCAGCACATTGCGAGTCATGAGCATGTTGCAATATTTGCACCCTCATGCTCTTAGGCACAAGAATTTGTGAATGAGTGGATGTAGTCGAGTCTTGTACCATACGTACAAGTACGCCGTTCTTCATAGAAATCCAAGATTTTCTATTAGTATTTTGATTAGGATCACCTTTTTTTGCTAGAATGAAGAATTTTTGTAACGACGGATCTTCTTCTTGCAATTTGATAAATGAGTCACGTGTAATAGTCAAGTGACTATTTTGTTCATTTACTTCATCATTATTAGTTAATGAAGTTTGAGGTGGATCCAGAGCATGTGCTCTTGTGACCACCGTATTGGTAGCTTCAATGTTTTGCTCTTCCCAAACAGCAATCTGCTGTGGGGTACATTCCCTAACTCCGTGAATACGACCAATAATAAGGTCCGCAATAGGGTTTGGAAGTAGACACGCGTGGACCTCTCCCGTGAAGAAAGGAGTAGCAATATGTATTATGGCAGTAGGATATTTTTCCAACGTGCCACCAAATGTGACACATTTGATGACCTTTCCTGTAGCACAGAATGGATCTACAAGAGATTGCCTAACCCCGACAGTAGTACATCCAGAATCAAACAACACCGAGACTGGATTACTATTTACAAGCCCCTTATGTAATATAAGAGAACCTCTCCCATCATGAGCAACATTAGCAGGAAGAGCGGGCAAAGGATGACCACAGCTTAGAGTACTAATGGTTTTCGGATCAAATAAAGTACTGCATTGGATACATTTATTTGCCCTACCAAAGTCAAAAGATGAGCATCCGATAGCATTATGGTCTTTATCATTATTAACCTGTTTATCTGCTCCCTGAGATTCTTGTTGAACAGAGTTTGTCTGTTGATATCTTTTTCTCTTCTGTTGCGATCTACCGCGACCATTATTGCCTCTGCAATTATCATTAAAGTCCCTACTGTAATTTTTATCCTGGTTTGCGTTCCAGTTTCCATAACTGTCATTACCATCTCTATGCTGTTGAGAACCTCTATTATCTTGGTATTGAGGTCTCTGCAAATAATATTTTCCTCTATACCGATTACCTTTA
Organism: Oreohelix idahoensis; assembly: GCA_024509875.1. Classification (NCBI taxonomy): domain Eukaryota; kingdom Metazoa; phylum Mollusca; class Gastropoda; order Stylommatophora; family Oreohelicidae; genus Oreohelix; species Oreohelix idahoensis. The sequence goes on from JAMPIV010022924.1 coordinate 49,062, forward strand.
TGAAAAATTTCTAAAGTTACCGGGAATAGAATACCGTGTAATATTAGGTTGTCTCCAGTTCTGGGAAGAAGAATCTCCCTGAAATTGATTACCATGGTTCTGGGCATAATTACGGTTACTCTTTTTATTGAAATTTTGCTGGCTACCCTGAAATTTACGCATAAAATTCGGGCCATAAGGTTCTGCCGAAGCAACTGGCAGACCTTCTTTTACCTTAGAGTTGCTAATGGTTATGTGAGGATGTGCAGTAACATACTGGCTACAGTATTCTTCCATTTCTTTTATATTTTTAGGCTTACGCTCATGAAGAAAAGAAAGAAAAGCTTCATTAACAGAAGACATAACCTTGTCTCTAAGAAGTAAGTCCATGAGGGCTTCAAATGTACTTTCTGTCTTAGAAAGCTCAACCCATCGTAAAAAAGTAAGACGTATGCCTGAGATGAATTCTGAGAATTCAACTCCAGTTTCTGGTAACATGTTTTTAAATTTAAGACGATATCCGTCTTCGTTAAGTTGGTACTTCTTTAACAATGCCGCCCTGACAACCTCATAGTTGTTCTTGTCAGGCACATCTACCATACCCAACAAAGTCAAAGCATCACCTCTAAGTATCTTGGACAGATGATAAACATATAATGTTTTATCTATATTATGCACCTTACATGCACTTTCAAATCTATCTAGATAAAATGTTATATCATCAATTGAAGCATTGAATGCTGGTAAATTAAGCTTGAAATCAACAGCATTAGACTTATTAGCAGATGATACCTTATTAGCATCATTAGCATTACTAGATAACTTCAACTTTTCTAACTCCAAAGCTAAGAGTTTTTCTTCATGTTCCATTTTTGCTTTTCTCTCATCAGACTCTCTTTGTAACCTTCTTTCCTCAGCCTCAGCCTGTAACTTTCTTTCCTCAGCCTCAGCCTGTAACTTTTTTTTTCTAATCTTTTATTTTCAGCCTCTATTTCAAGTCTCTTATTTTCAGCTTCTTTTTCAAGTCTCTTATTTTCAGCTTCTTTTTCAAGTCTCTTATTTTCAACCTCAGCCTGAAGTCTCTTCTCCTGAGATTCTGCTTCTCTTTTTTGTTTTTCCATTTCCATTTGTAATCTCTTTTCATCTACCTGCATCTGCAGTTTTAAATTTTCAGCATCTATTCTCTTTTGTTCAGTTAGTTCTTTCATTTTCTTTTCCTCCGACTTCAATGCCTTGGCATATTGAACAGTCGCAAATTCTTCTAATTTATCACCTGTCTTCCCAAGGGCTTTACCCTGCTCAATAAAGTACTCAAATGTAGACATGATGTCTAAAATGTGAGTACAGAACCTGAAATAATTAATTATCTTATTTCAATCTTAATAGCAACAAGACTTAATAAAGTGCTTGTATAATTACTATGTTTACTCCAATCTCTGTGGGAAACAAGACTTGACACACCAATTTGTATTATCAGTTGTACAATAATATCACAAGTCACCTCTTAATTATCAGTGCACTACCCAAATCAGTGCATAACCATCAGTTATTTATCATAACTGCACTACAATAGTGCATAAGCAACAAACCACCAGTTAGTTATGATAAGTGCACTATAGATCAATAGTGCATGAGCATATATGTAACAATAGTGAAAGCTAACTATGCAAAACCTATGCAAACAATAACAAGACAATGTAAACAATAACAAAGTCATCAACAATGTAAACAAAACAAAGATCAAAGTCAACGTAAACAATAACAAAGATCAGAGTCAATGTAAACAATAACAAAGATCAACGTCAATGTAAACAATAACAAAGATCAGAGTCAATGTAAACAATAACAAAGATCAAACAATACGAAAACATTCGCATAAGTCAAATAAATAAACAGCGAAACTAAAAAGAATATGATGACAGAATGCGAAGATATGACAAACAAATGACGCTACAGTATATACACAAAAATTTACGTGAAGAACTGAATAATAGAAAAGAGGAGACCTACAAATACACACAATTGAAATCGAAACTAAAAAACAGAAAGAAAGAGAGAAACAAAAAAAAAATATACAAAAAACGAAAATAAAGCACAACTCGTCACAACTAAACAGATATAGCAACGATTGTCGCTAGCAAATTTCACAGTAGGAAATTCGCACAGTCCCTAACGAAAACGCTAACAGTAGAACCTCTGTGACGTGGTATCATCTACTGAAAGACACCGCCCAACCGAGAAAACCCGCTGAAATATAAACATATAAATACAAATCCAAATAACATATAACATGTAAACATATAAAAAGTGCGAAAAATGTGATAGACAGAAGGCTCAGTTAGAACATAAGGGCACAGTTCACAAACAAAACAGGCCACTTAACTTCTATGTATCCACAACGTCAGCACAGTTCAGAACAGGATGTGATCAGCATTCTTAGGACAATGATCCAACGTTGATCCATATCTGCTCTCGTAAACTGCCATGACAAAGGAAATGAGCTTCTAACAGGAAACAGCTTCTGACAGGAAACAGCTTCTGAACTTGACCTTCTGAATCTGCAACAGTAATTCTGAGACCGGAACAGTTGTTACGGCACTTGTCCTTCTTCTCAACAGATCAGGAAATCCATTCGCTCGGTACTTGTCCTTCTATTTGTAGACAAACTTCAATACCGCCGAGCAGCGCCGGGTAGTTTCAAAATATCAACAACTGTCAGTACTGCTGCGTCTTTCAAAAAAATTTCATCAAAGGTGATGAATAGCAACTGCAATGTTGTCTTGTAGTCTGCTGATGATGTCTGGGTTTGTTGACCCCCTTGAGAGTTGGTACCAGAATAAACCAACTATTGGCCACCATGAATTGATAAGGGTGGAATTAGGATGCCGTCAAATTACCACCTCTATCGACACCAGGTATTACAATGCAAGATGTGGGTGTCTTATCTGGTTTAGATTGTTGCTGTGTGTGTGTTGCAGTAGAACAGTTCAGGGTACACCACAGGCAACATGACGTGTAGAGTCATAGAAATGGTAACTTCGCTTTAGGTTTATACCATTTATTGCACGCCACAAAACAGTCATGATACTTATGTTATCATCGGCATAGTACAACGAATGCAGCATTCAAACTCATGTTAACTGACAGTCATGTAGAAGTCAATACTCAATAGTTGTATGGAAAACAAATATCATAGCGAAGCTTGATAAATAATACATATAACTTCTGCAACCGTGGTCAGCTGCAGATCCTTAATGTTCATAGACAATAATAATTATTCCTTCCTGATGCTAGCAGATCAGATGTATACAATACGTCCGTTTACTGTCTGCACGTGAGTAGCATACATGGATTACAGGTCAGCTCGACCTTTATAACCTTCCTAAGTCTAACCATCTGACTTGGACGTGATCTCTGATATAACGAATCCTGGAACACAGACAATAGTCTTGTTGGTCTAGAGCGACCCATAGATATATAACTAGTTCAGGTATAAAGATACCGGTGACTTAATCCTAGTCAAAGTACCTCTCCATTTTGAATCACACAGGCGAGCAAAAAGGCGACAAAATGACGAACCTCTAGATGATAGCCTAAAGTTCGATACAAGAGGAATTACCTTATTTCGGAAAATCAACCATGAACATATGCCTCCAGGCAGGCTTGAATAATACGGGGAAATAGTCTAGTTAGCTAACTAACTCACAAAGACAATGTATTTCCCTCAGAGAATCACAAGACGCAGTCGCGTCCGCTCGCTAATCAGTCCATTTCTCAACTGCCCGACCTGGGCGGAACAACAAACGACAACCAAGTCGAGACATGCGCAGAGTGACAATCTCTGAGTCGCTGTTCACAATAAGACGATTCTAAGAACATTCGAGATAAAAGTCTTACACAGTCGCGCCTTTTATGGACATGAACAGAAGCGTTAAGAAAGGTTTCAAACATCTACAACAGTTGACTGATACTACCAAATAAGGAGATATGGTCACGCTTCGTTCAAGACATTATAGACCGAACGTGTCTCTATACAAGAGGAGGTAAACTCATAAAAAATAGCAGTATCGATATATCGGATTCTGTCCCTTTGACCATAAAATATATATAACATGCATTTCAGTCAAATAATGATCATACATACGAAAAACGATCATACAAAGACTTTGGAAAAAAGTAATTATTTGTGCGTAACACCTACCTTTACTGAAGATCATTCCCAATGTTTTATTTGTATTCAGCTGAAAACCCCATTTTGTCATCCATTTACATACTTTATTTATTTGCTTCTGTAGATCCTTATATAATTTTGGCAGATGTCTCCCAGTCCTCCATATAGCAACATCATCTGCAAACTGTGACAATTTATTTGTTATATCATTAAATTCCTCATCTAAATCATTTACCATTATTGTAAAAATTGAAGGAGACATTACTGATCCTTGGGGTATTCCATTTTGTTGTTCATACAGTTCTGATCTATCATTGTTTACCTGAACAGTGAAATATCTATCTTGCAGAAAATTCTCTAAATAATTATATACAAGTTATTTGTAAAAAAAAATCTATAGAATATATTTTTTTAAACCCCCGTCGGTCAGGGGAATGTTACGACACGTTTAATGTGCTCAGATCCGTAATACAGTGTCTGAAGGGTATGTTAAACTTGTATTAGTCGCTAGGTTACAGGTATTTTGGTGTTATGCGATTTCGCTGTTATATTTAATACTAATGTTAGCATTAACTTTAAATTACCTGCTGATATCTTAATCTTGGTACTCTAAACCCAGTGCTGATAACTGAAATTGGTTTCAGACTGAATATAGCCTGAACAATCCTGAACAGCATGACGCAGCTAGAAGTCCTTGTCAGGACAGCGCAATACTAGATATAAGAGCTTGCAGTCCTTTCAGGGCTTATCTTTTAAATGCTGGATGCCAAAGAGTTTATCTTCTTCTTCGTCCTCTTCTTCTCCTTCCACTGCTTCTTAGCTTCCTTAGTTTCCCTCATTCAATAAAAAATGTTGTTGATGTAATATCTTTAAAGAGAAGCTACTTTTGGCATGACTTGGGACCAAAGGGAAGTAATCAAGACAGAATTCAGAAACATTTATAAATCATGTCTATTGTATAACGATGTATTTTATTGATTGTATGACGTACTCTTTTGATTGTCAAGACCACAACCTCGTGGGCTATGTTGTTTAAATGAGGATTCTGATCAATAGTGGACCGTCATCATCAGAGGATCGTCTTGGTGGTTGTAGCATAAGGGTATTTATAAGTATGATGATAGTGTTGGAGAAGAAATAGAATAAGGTTTCTCTCCAGAAAGTGTGAGGTCCCAATGACAGAGATGTACACTGGTATCACTTGATAGTCACGGCTGTGAAAGTATCTGGAACTGAAATAGAACAGTCAGAACTTACTGCGCCACCCTGCTGTGTGACCACAAGTGATAACAATTCAACAAAACTCCACTTCAACTTTAGTGAATGAAAAAAACCTGCTGAAATACAATTTATATATCCTTTTTATTTTACAACTGTCTAATTTTGTAATGAATGGTGAGTGTTGGGAGATGGTGATAAATGGAAACGAATTTTTACATCAAGTGATTGTATATATATATATATATATAATAAAATAATATTGGCTTTTCCAAATTGAATTACTGAAATCAGCGTTATTCCACAAAGTTTCTGGCACTAGTCTTTAACTATCCTGTCATATACTGAAATTTTCTCATCACAGACTCTTTTGACTGCTCAAATAAGTCAGTGGAATGAGTTCTATATTACTCATCTTTTGGAAAACAACAATGTCCATTTAGGTTGTGACACACTCCCTTGTAGCTGACAGTCTTGTCCGTTACGCCGTTCAATAACTGAGGGGGACTAAAGTCTGTTACAGCTTCAACCACTGTGCTCCTTTGGGGTATAGGCAGCGGGATTGAATAGCTTCTGGCTTCAGCTCAAAGACTCAAATATGAACTTCTCTCTTGTTGAAAGTCTGGTCCGTTAGCCCACCCAATGACTGAGGGGGACTAAAGGTCTGTAAAGCTTCAACCACTGTTTCTTCTGCCCGTCTTACTGAATCTTCTAGTACTTGTTTTTCAGGTAATTCTCTCTGTTTTGATAGGTTCCTTTCTGTTGTCATTTTTTTTTTTTTTTTTTGGTTTTACTGTATTATTTCAACATATTTAGCATTTATTTTGCATTGTTTTTTTTTTTGGACTGATTTTGAGATGCTAAGGAGATTTCTGTTGTTGGATGACTACTTTAAATGGCGTGTTGGCGCTGATGGATTTTATCAGTGCAAGTTTGGTCTGTTGATAAAATGGGGCATCCTAGGAAACGTGAACTATGGTTTCCTTGAAAATTTGCACATTTCCTACTTTTATTTGTTGTTTTATAATGATTATCTTCCTTTGCTAGTTTGCATTTGTTATAGCTGTGGTCCCCTGCACAATATTTGCTTTGTGGTGTATTTCTACACGAGCTTTTTTGTAGAAACGGTAAATTATAGAGCCTATATTATTTATATTTTCAGCATAGTTCGAGGAATATTTGGAACTGCAAGGCAGGGAAGTTAAGATTCTTGTTGGTTGAAACTAGAATTAGTCCATTTATACTGTGGTGAATTATATTTTTGTGTTACGTTAATATTTATTTGCACGTTTACAAGCTTTCAATGCAGATAATTGGTCAGAGGTGACATATAAAATGTCACTTTGACTCGAATTTTTCAACTTTAAAATTAATATTGTTCGTTTGGAGCCGCGCTGGTGCAATGGTTACCACACTGCGCTGGCGATCAGGTGATCCAGGTTCGAGCACTGGCGAGATATTTGAAAAAGTGTCGTCAACCGGGACTTGGACTGGAATAATTCGAGCCCTGGCGAAGACATTTGAAGTAATGTTGTCGACCAGGACTGGAATAACCTCCTGAACGGCTCCTGGGCCGACACAGCTCTAATGGGTACCGCCGAAATCGGCGAGTATCTGCCTGAATGGCGAGAGGACACCTGTTATTGTACAGAGAAAAAAGGGATACTCACGTAAAATCAGTCTCAGGTTAGACATATTAACTGGAGATTTCGCTTCGAGTAATAGCGGGCGTGCATTAAAAAAAAAAAAAAAAAAAGGTTAAAATCAGTTACACATAGTTCAGAAGCTATTTACAAAGAAAACCAAAAAATTCAAGAAAATGAAGAAACACTCCATTGTCGGAAAGGAACAGCAAAAGACAGCATTAAAGAAGAGGAAGAAGTCAACGTCTGAAGCCAGATATCTGCTGCGAAAACAAAAATGTTGATTCTTCTTCTTCTTCCTCCTCGTTCGCCCTGAAAAGGACGATGGTTGTGTTGTGTCCGTTTATAGCGAAGCTGCGATATTTGCGCCTTTCGGCCGACACATCCGACTTCAGCACGGCATTTTTTGGGACCGCGTTTGCCTTCCCACTTTGATCCCTACTCTCTCAGCCAGATTGCAGTGATGCAGCCTGTTTCCAGGATCACCACTTGGAGGTGGAGTAGGGTCTCGGTCAGCTCTGGTTCGCTGACCCTGACGCAAGCAGTCAAGCTATGAGTCGCTGACTGCATTCACTTCACTTGCTGCGTCTTGTCCTAAATGTTGATTCAAATGTAAAGGAAGTCAAGCATCATGATAAAGATAGACAAGAAAACATGCATCATATTAATCAGGTAAGATAAGAAACCACTCGTCTTATTCATGCACTATGGACGAGAGTGAAGATAATCCAAACATGAGGTGAAGTTGTCAGATTTAAAGCATAACAATTTCAGTGATCAATACTGAAAAGGTATCAGCTCTGCTAAAAGACCTTAAAAAGCAGTCTGTTTCTTTAGATTTGGCAAGCTAGAAATAGTCAAAGAAACAAGGAATCGTGTCATCAAAGGTACAGACATGCCAATGCCTCTTATTTTAAATAATGATGAAAAATATCCCGTTCAACCTCTGATAGGTTATAATTAGGATATATATTGTTTTTATTTCCAAATAATATGAACAACTGCCGATGTGGGAAAGTGACATCACACTTGTCAGATAGGACAAATCACAATTATCAGTAAATTAATATGAAACAAATATAAAGGTATGTTATCAGTTATGCTTGTATGTTAAAAAAAACCAACCAAACAAACAAAAACGAGATAAAACCGAACAAAATCAAGCAGAAACTCCAAACAAGAATAATAATAAGGAGGAGGGGTGTAAAGGCGTGGTGGTTCCAGTTATATAACTAACTTTAATAGATATTTAATTGATTTTCACCTGTTAAAAGTCATATGCATTGTAAGATCAGCATCAGACCTTCACATTCCCAATTCATTCATTCATTCATAACCCTCCACTCCCAAAGGAGCATAGGCCTTCAACAAACACATGCCAAGTCCTCCTGTCACGTGCCATCATCTTAGTTCTTTCCACGTTCTCCTTATTATTTTCATCTCTGTTTCCAGCTCTCTTCTCTATGTGATTCTTGGTCTACTTCTGCCTCTCTTGCCCTGGGGGTTCCAGAACAAGGACTGCCTTGTAATGCTATCAACAGGTTTCCTCAGTGTGTGTCCTATCCATCGCCTTCTTCTCATCTCTTGTTTCACTGGCACTTGTCTAGTTCTTGTCATCAGTTCCACGTTGGTAATCTTGTCATACCATTTTAATCCCTCTATTCTACGCAAGCACCCATTTATGAAGGTCTGTAGCTTTTTGGTTCTTGTCTTTGTTGTTCTCCATGTCTCTGAGCCATACATTCCCAATTACTATATATTAACTTTTGTTCTTGTTAAAAACTGTTTGACTGTATTATGCAGTTCCCTAGGTCTGTATATTCTTAAAACTTCTCCTATATTCATAGGTAAATCTGATGCCTGCAAATAATCTGATACCGGTATTCTCACTTCTTCATACCTCTTACATTTTAACAAGAAATGCTCTATATTATTGTCTTGAAGACACCCAGCACAGTAAGGTTATTTTTTATTATTTTAATGAAGAAAAATATCCCGTTCAACCTTTGATGGGTTATAATTAGGATATATATTGTTTTCAATTCCAAATAATATGAAAAACTGCCGATATGAGAAAGTGGCATCACATTTGTCATCACAATTGTGCTTAAACGTTTAATAAATAAAATAAAAATAATAATAATTTAAAAAAAAAAAAAAAACCAACAAACAAAATCAAGACGAAACTCTGAACAAGAATTCACAGAAAGGTTCTTCTGTGTATACAGATGGGTCGGTGATCCGGGGTGAGAAATCCGGTTGGGGTTTCTCTGCTCGGGTACAGGGCAGAATAGTCGCCGAACATAGCGGGGCTTACAAGATAACAACTTCCAGCATGAGAATGGAGGTCGATGCTGTTACTGCAGCCTTAAGGTGGATAAATGAAACTTCATTAACAAAGGCTATCATTGTGTCCGACTATCAGTCCATGCTTCGGTTAAGACTGTTGGAATTTGGCATCAAACGTGAAGCTAGTAGAGATGGACGTATGAGAGGATACATCCGCCGTGTTTACAACCAGCGAGCTACAGGAACAATTAGCATTCCCATTCTTCGACATATACTGATGGAGACTGAGCACCTATGGGTTTGCCCGGAGTGCAATGATGTCAATTCTGCATAATGTCACATATGGAAATAGTGCAGCAGTGACCGTCCACTTTTGCGCCCCCCCCCTTTCCCCCCATCTAGGGCTATATTTTTTTGCTACATTAACGCCTGATTCACTATAGCAACTAACAAGCGAGCCGTCTGGCAATTAAGCACGGCGGAACAGTGCGAAGTGCGGAGCACGGCGTAATCGCTCTTTGATCAGGGAAACACACGGGAAGAGGCCAGGCGTTAACAGTTTCTTTGAAGAATCAAGGGTGATAAGTCTGAGACGTACCTTGGATTGTGGAACAGGGGGAATTAACTTACTCAGCTGATATGTGGCAGGCGGGGAGAATGAAAGACAAGCCAGAGGTTGTCGGTCGGCAGAGGTGAAGAAAAAACCTTTCATTCAGGAATCGAACCGTAGATGTGCCAGGCCCTGGCCGTAGGTGCGACTTTCGCATTAAGGAGCGAAAGAAGGGCATCTATGGATATATACCCCGTCTCCCCAAGAGTCATTATCAGTTGCTCGGAGAATTTTCTGAAAATAACTAGCTCGATATACTAAGAGTTTTCGTACAAAGTGAATTGCTTAGATTCGTGGAGTTGTTTCCATCTTTCTCTGTTTGCGGTAATTTATATACTAGCCTTTAAGTGATTTAGTGTGTTAAAAGTTTTCATTATATTTCACTGGGATTTTCTGTGTTAATTAAATAACAACTAATTTTTCCAGCTATAAAGTAAACTGAAGGACAGCTTACAGAACCGTTTGGGATAAGAACAGGAGTGCGACAGGGATGCCTCTTGTCTCCATTTCTTTTCTTGCTGGCAATAGATTGGGTTATGAGATCATCGGCAACACACAACAGAAATGGAATCCAGTGGACTCTGACTAAGCAGTTGGATGATCTGGATTTTGCTGATGACTTGGCTCTTCTGTCCCATAGCCGTAATCAGATGCAGGACAAATTGAAAACACTTGATGAGAGGTCACAGCAATTGGGTCTGAAAATACACAGGGAAAAGACAAAAATAATGCGAATAAATGCAGGTAATGATAACAGGGTTGAACTTGAAGAAACACCAATACAAGATGTAGAATCATACACATATCTTGGCAGTAATATAGACAAAGTTGGAGGGACAGACAGCGATATCAAAATAAGAATACAAAAGGCAAGAGGAGCTTTCATTGCATTGGGAAATATATGGAGATCAAGAGAAATAGGATCCAACACGAAAATAAGAATCTTCAACTCAAATGTGAAGTCAGTCCTATTGTATGGCTCTGAGACATGGAGAACAACAAAGACAACAACCAAAAAGCTACAGACTTTCATAAATGGGTGCTTGCGTAGAATAGAGGGATTAAAATGGTATGACAAGGTTACCAACGTGGAACTGATGACAAGAACTAGACAAGTGCCAGTGGAACAAGAAATGAGAAGAAGACGATGGCGATGGATAGGACACACACTGAGAAAACCTGTTGATAGCATTACAAGGCAGTCCTTGTTCTGGAACCCCCAGGGCAAGAGAGGCAGAGGAAGACCAAGAAGTACATGGAGAGGAGAGTTGGAAACAGAGGTGAAAATGATGAGGAGAACATGGAAAGAACTTGAGATGATGGTACGTGACAGGAGGACTTGGCATGTGTTTGTTGAAGGCCTATGCTCCTTTGGGAGTGGAGGGTTATGAATGAATGAATAAAGTAAACTCCAGAAAGAGATGTTTTAAATTGACTAGTACATAAATTAAATAACTGTCTAGTGACGGAATATATATTTACTTCTATCCATTTTGTGTAATTTTTATAAATGACTAGTGTTCATATCACGCGTTAAAAGCGATAGGATAAGCTAGACATTTGTGGTTTATAATCTAATTTAATAACGGAATGGTTAAAGAGGTCCTACTTTAACACGTGTTAGATATAATATTGATATTATGGTTAAATGTTTATATTTCTTTCCTAAAATCTAGGCTGATCAAAACCTGAGTACTAGCGGTCTTATGGCCATATGAACTTGCGTTCTTATAGTCTTATAAGCATCCAGAGATATTTAATATTGATGAGCTTCTTGCTGTGACATGTGTGGTACATTTTCCCTCATTACATGAAAGAAACCAGAATAGAACCATTAATTGTAATATTAAATGGACCAGAACTATTACCAGATTTCATTTATACCAATCTCATCAGCCAGCTGTGGCAAAATATATTGTCAGCAACATTTGTGTAACTTAACACAGTATCTCATCAACCAGAGGCTAGACAACCAAGGATATATATATATATATATATATATATATATATATATATATATATATATATATATATATATATATATATATATATATATATATATATATATATATATATATATATTATTCATCCTACGTCGGCGATCACCAAGTATGAACCTTACTCCAACCAACTGAAGGCAGAGAAACAGGATTTATCCAGGAAAACAGTTAAATCATCAACTCCAGCGACTACCGTGAAATTTGCAGTCAGCAACTACGGTTAGTCTGGGGCTGGATTTGGCAAAACTTAATATGACAATGAATATTAGTGTTTATTTCCACGGAATGCCTGTGACAACTATTGGGTAAGCGAATATGAATGTGGCCACGGTATGAAGGATTGAATGAAATGTAAGAGAGTAAAATAATTTTCTGTTGTTACCACTATCATACAAATCTTTTCTTTTTTTGTTCTCACTAACCTGAGTAGTTACGGGATAGATTAATTAGGAACTTGTTCTTTGTTTTCATTTACTGACTATTCCTTACACTTATTGTTAACTTTTGATCTTTTGTGTTAATTAACCTCTGTTGTGATCTTCTTTTCTTTTCGTTTACCAGAGGGGAAGACCTAGTTGATTATTTTTTCATTTTTATCTGTAAACCATGATCTATTGATGTATATGATTTATGTTGTAAAGTTCTAGTGATAAATAAACTTAATAAACCTTTAGTTATTGTGTTGGTCAACCCCTACCCTATCTGTTATCCATAGTTGTTTCACGTTTGTGCGTATTTGTCACAGAATTGTGTGCTTGTGGGTGCAGTGTAACTTGTATTTTGTACAAGGAGAGAAAGTGCGTCTGATTTAAATATAGTCGTACAGATAGGCTGGATTAGAGAAATTACTCAACCCAGAGACTGTCCTTTCTCTTACACTATCAACTCGTGAAAAAAAAAAAACTATTTCTTCCACCTTACTTTCACATTGTTATCACTATCACCTCAGCTCAGACAGGACTATAAACATCTATTACCTATCTGATAAAATCTACGACACATAACAATAACAAGGTTCTTCTATTCTGAAATAGCCGTTTCCCAGCTGCAGTCTGAGAAGTTTCTTATTACCGGGAATTTTCAATTCCAGCCACTGACCGGAGAAGAGTTTCTAAATAGGCTAAGAGCATACAATACTCAATACAAGATTAATAAAATTGAAAGAATATCAAAAAAATTTTTTTTTTAAATTTCAACTGTAGTTAGTACACTAGAAAGACAGGAAATCCATACGCACTTGTACAATGGCAGTAGGAAAATTTCTACAAAACATTTTTTACGGTAGTAGGGGGGATGCCATAACCTTCCGCACTTCTTAATGGGAGTTGGTAGAAGTACTGATATTTTACAGCTATAACAGAACAAATCTGCCATACCCCTCTCTCTTAACTACTCCTAGTCCATAGCTTTTAAATGATTGAGAATATTCCGGTTAAATACTTCTTTTGCTTTCGATATCTCTTACTTGCACGTTAACTCGCAATAACTCAGAATGGGAAGGGGAATTGACTACTAAATCGGTTCACTATTTTAAAGTAACAAAATAACAGTAATGACAACAATAATATTTGTATTAAAGTATACCAAGCTTGCAGTAATTTTAGTTAAAAAGAGAATGCTGTATATCACACTGGACTTCAATATGTTTTACTGTACCAAAGAAATTCTACTGCTTCCTCTCCTCCACCCCCAATTGCCATCTAATTTTGGCTTGTAAACCCTAAAAATATCTGGCGTTATGTTTTGAAAACTTAGAAAAATGGCTACTTTGTGCAGAGCGTGTTAAATGTTGTAAATTCAGGTTGCTGACTGGTATCAAGCGATTACTCGTAGGTGCCTTTTGCATTGTTCATATTCCCATGCAGTATGTTAAAGTATATATTTTGTACAATAGCGTTGACGATCTGTTTGCCCAGGCGTATTTAGTTCTTATTTCATGCAAGTAGTGCCTAGGCCTACTTAATAGCCTACACAGTGATGTCGCTCTGAATTTTAAAAATAAAAAGCAAAGATGATAGCCTACCTTTAAAAAAAAAACAACATAGAAATACAAAAACGTTTGAATATGTACTGTCTCGAGAAAGTTCGTGTATATCTTATTATTTATGGGTACGTAATGCGGTATCGAACTTGCAGAAATAAGGCTATCAATACGTAGACCTATAAGGCCTAGGGCCCTAGGGCCTAACAAAAATATTACAAATAACCTGCTAGCTGTCGTCGAAACAATATGAGCATAGGCCTGTGTTAGTTCAAGGATAGTCATTAATCATTCAAACATAAATTATGCGCAGAAAAAGTTAAAACTAGTGAAGCTCAGTGAAACAAGCACAACATTGGGCAAAAATTAGACACTGGAATAATTAAGTTTCAAGGAAACATTTAGGCTAACTGATGACTTTGACATGCACCTTGCATTTTGTCAATTTTTCAAGATATTTTGTGAGAACGTTCAGTTGGCAGAATGTTTAGAGCGGTTAAAAGGAAGAACAGTGGGTCATGTTCCTTGATCATTAGGGTCAGGATTAAGGTTAGGTTTAGGATCCTAACCCTTACACCGGTAGTTTGGAAGCATAGTGGAACTAGGTCCACCATTATGCATGAACGCTATTGAACCAGACCCATAACCGTATCGCTTCGTCACATTGTAAAATGCTGTAAAGAAACAAAAATGCAGATATAGACCTAACCCCAACCCCCGCTCCGCACCAGTGCGCCCCCCCCTCCCCACCCGTGCCCCGCCCCCCCCCCCCCCCTCCGAACCCTAACCGACATCCTCCTCCACTCCCTTTAACAATGGCGTCAAGAAACAAAAATGCTCAGCAGTTTGTTCGTTTAGTCTACATGTGCACAGTGGTGAAGCAGACAATCGTAGCTTGTACATGTGTTTTTTCAGTTTGTTATGCCCTGTCCTGTAGCGAAAAATGGTGATCTGTCCCTGCCAGTCAAGAGTGTGGTAGTCATCTTGAACCTCAGCTGTATAGTTGAAACAGAATTTACCAGTTGGAATTTGTATCCATGATTTGATATCGATACCGGATAGCTTTCATTGGATCATACATGATTGTTCAGCTTTCTTGTAGCAGTTCGTTTTTGCAGATCATTATACTCATATCCAATTGTGAGACCACTGGTTGATGTATTAATTTGGAGAGTACTGCTGGTCTGTTCCCATGGTACAGGGTGGGCTTCAGCGGTGTTGTCTTCATGGATATGTCTTCTTGATGCTGTCTTTTAAGTCTTTTTCCCCGATGCACAAAGCTGCTATGGTTTAGACGTCCCAATGCCAGATCATCTAGTCTTGCCTTTGTGACAGGGAATGCATCATTTTAGGAACTTTCATTTATAATAAATACAGACTATAATTTGGTTGATAGGAATTAGTTACAATTTAATCATAAAATTATAATAGGAACGGACCATAGAAAAAAAGAATAGCGTGGATTACTTTTTATCCAATCGTGAGATAAATAAAAAGGAAGCAACGCTGACCTAGATTTGAGCTGAACCCAAGCGGGAGAGTCCCGGCCGAAATTTAGTTGCAGATTAGAAGCCTAAGTGTTCAGACGCATTTTCTTATGCTGCAGATTTTGAGGATTTCAAATAATACTAAAGGAAGTTTTCCAATTAGTATTTTCCCAGCTCTAGTGTTTAAATTGTGCATTTATTTCTCACAAGGAAAGCAGTAAGTAAAATGCTTTTGGAATACCTATAACATTTTCATGTCGAAGAGAGATAGCTTTTACCCCCGCAGCACACAGTAAAATGGCTGCAAGTTGTACTTTGATGCAGAATATAGTCTTTGAATAGCCATGTAGAAACACTAACAGTTTGGTAGAACATGAAGCTCTTCAGGAAATGAGAATATGGTTTAATTCTCTGAGGAACTGCTAGTATGCATTTACCGCTAGCTAATATTTGAAGGAACAAGTGGCTAAGAGTTGAATCAGAGTGATTCACTTGATGTAAATCCCCCATGCTATGTTAATGAAAGCAATGTGCATTAGTGGATTTGAACGAAATCTTCATCCTTTTGAATATTTACGCGTTGGGTGCGTTGGCATACTGTTGTACTTTTCCATCTGGATCATGCTTTTGGTGTCTCTTTTATAGGACAATGTAGTCTAGCAGCTTTCTGCATCTCTGGTATTGGCGTAGTTTTCGTGGCTCCTGTAATGAGCCTGAGGGCTTGATTTTGCACCTTGTCCAATAACTGCAGATGTGTGTTAGCAGCCGATGACCATGCTGTTGAGCTGAACTCTAAGTGTGGTCTTATTACCTACTTACTACAGGGAGCCGCGCTGGTGTAATGGCTTCGGCGTTGTACTGGCGACCAGGTGTTCATGGTTCAAACCCGGGCGTCAGCGTTTGAAGAAATGTTTACGGCCGGAAATTTGACTGAATAACCTGAACGGCTCCTGTGATAAACCCTCTGTGGATGGGAAGGAGCGAAGCTCCTGACCGGGTTGGAAGGAAAGTCCTCAGGTTCCCCAGCCTCGCAATGACATGTCATTGTGCCGAAGGGCTGAAAGCCCAAGTGCCGCTGGTTAAAGGAAAAAAAAAAAAAATTACCTACTTACTTAGTCGTTCCCCTTCTACCGTGAGTTGTAGAGGTTTGGAGGAGAGAGCGCCAGACTATCCTATCAGCTGTCTTCCTCCTGGCCTGGTTCCATTCTAGTCCTCGGTCCTTCAAAGATTGTCTAATGTTGTCCTCCCAGCGGACTCAGGAGGTCTGGATCCCTGGCTCTTTGTTTCCCATGCTTGTCGTGGTAGTCGATCTTCTCCGATTCTGCAGACATGGCCAAACCATCTTAGTTGGGACTGTTCTACTTGGGTCTGCAGGGGGTGGGATTTTAGGCCTTGACGTATCGTCTGGTTGCGGACCATGTCTCTTCTTGTAACTTCAACCACCTTCCTCAGATACCTCATTTCTGAGGTTTGGATCTGGCTTTTGTGGGTTGTAGTCATTGCCCATGACGCATCCATATGTCAAGACTGGGACATAGGTGGAGCGGTATAGCCATCTTCGTTTTCTTACCAACCTCTCTCTTGCTGAGGAATCCTTGATTTATGTCCTGAAAAAGTCTCTCAGCTGCTGCTCTTTGAGTGGCCAACTCTTCTTTGATGCTTCCCTTTCGGTCTATAATATCTCCGAGGTATTTAAATTGGTCGACCTGCTCCAGGACCTGTTCTCCCAGCTTATCTGATGTCTTCTTTCTTCTCGTGTTATCACCATGGATTTTGTTTTAGAGCTGCTTATGACCATCCCTCTCTTCTCCAGCTCTTCCTTCCAGACTTGCAGGTTGGATTGGAGATGTGCCTCTGATTTAGCAATCAGGGCAACATCATTAGCAAATGCCAGCTCTGAAATACAGACCTGTCTCATCTTCCAGTACCCCACTGAATACTTTCTTGTTCTCTCCTTACATGCCTTGATGACATCGTCCATGAGGAGTATGAAAAAATAAGGTGACAGGATATCACCTTGTCTTACACCAGTGGTGGTTCTGAACTCCTCTGACTTATGGTTTGCTGTCCTCACATAATTTCTGCAAGACTTGTAGAAGCTCTGTATAGCATGAATCAGAGGTGCTGGAATGTTCTTCCTTGCCAAACAGTCCCAAAGTTTACTCCAGGGTACCCTGTCAAACGCCTTTTCCAGATCTATGAAACAAAGATGGATCTCATACTCAAGGGCCTTTTCACTCAGCTGTCTGAGTGTGAAGATTAGGTCTTGAGTACTTCGGTTTGCTCGGAATCCGCACTGGACCTCATCCAATTGTGGCTCAGCTAGGCATCGGAGTCTCTGCTCTAGGATTCTAGAGTAGATTTTACCAGGGACACTGAGAAGGGATATGCCTCTATGGTTTCCACATTGTCGATTGTCACCCTTTTTGAAAATTGGTGTTATGATGGCAATCTCCCAATCCTTTGGTATGGTCTTGTTGCACCACGCTGCCTGTAGGACCCTTAAGAGTAATAGGTCGCCTGATGCTTCCATGTACTTAACCATTTCTGGTGTTATACCATCATGCCCTGCTGCTTTGCCCATCTTGATTTTCTCCAGTGCTGCCTTCAGTTCTTCCATCTTTATGTCATCTTCACCATCATTGGTTTTCTCTTCTGTGCTAGTGGTTATCATTTCTGATGCTTTACCATGCTCACCATCCATGAGTTCTGAGAAATATTCTTTCCATTACTTCCTTCAGGGCAGTTAGCAATTTGCCTTTCTTGTCCTTTATAAATTTGAGAGGGCATTGTTTTTCCTTCCTCATGTTCTTTAGGGTATTATAGAACAATTTCTGGTTTTCTTGCGCATCTTTTTCTAGCTTTTCTCCAAATTCTTCCCAGGACTTCTGTTTTGCTGCTAGCACCTTGTTCTTTGCTTCTGTTCTGAGTGTCACATATTCTCGATATTTTTCCTGTTGTGTTTTTAGCTCCTAAGTATTGTTTCCATGCCATTTTCTTCTCTCTTATTTTCTCTTTGACTTCCTCTGTCCACCTTCCTCTGTCCACCAGGGTGTCTTCTTTCTCTTGTTCCCAAGTCGGACTTCACCACATGCTTCTGCAGCAGCTGTCTTTATGATGTTCTTGAATTTAAGCCAGAGGGTTTCCAAGTAATCAGGTTGTTCTTCTGTGTTGTTCACCGCTTCAGCAATAAGCCCCTGATATCTATCTTAATTTCTGGCTCTCTCAGCTTGTAGGTCTTAATGCTCATTTCTCACGTTCGTTTACTTGGTTTCTTGCATGATATTGGGCAGTTCCTAGGCTGAGCAACTCTTTCAGTTGTTCTTTTGATTGTAAGCAGGTAGTGATCACTTCCAATCTGTGGCCCCCTCCAGACTCTAGCATCCCGGACATATTTGAATGAGCTTCTCCTAACAATGGCATAGTCGATCACTGACTTCTCATTCTTGGTTGGTTCACATCTAGTGTATGCATGTATGCGCTTATGGGGGAACTTTGTGTTTGTAATGATCAGATTCTGCTCACTGCAGAATCTAAGGAGTTGCTTTTCATTGTCATTGAGAGTATCTTCTCCATATCTTCCGATAACTCCACCCCATCTAGCATGGTCATTTCCAACTCTGGCATTGAAATCTCCGAGCATGATAATTTCATCTAGGCAGTCATCCACTGTCCTTTGAAGCAACTCGAAGAATTCCTCCTTGACCTCTGCTCTCTCATCCTCATTTGGCCCATACACTATGACCAGGTTGACTATGGTTTCTCCTTCTTTTAGTTCAGGGTTCGTAGCGACCTGGAAAAACCTTGAAAAACCTGGAAAAACGAGAAAAAAAAAAATTCCAGGCCTGGAAAAATGGCTAAAAGCCTTGAATTTTCCACATCGGACCTTGAAAAATAATACGAAATCGAAAGTTCGTTACTTTGTGTCCATTTTTTGGTTATTGATGGTATTTTTCGCAACAACAGACGCGACGAGTCTAAAAATAAATCTGCGTTTACGCCATTAACGCAAAGCGCCAAAAACGAAACCGCCAAAAACTTCTGGACATGGAAGTGCGCAAAGGGAAGTAAAAATTGTAAAGTTACCGTACAATTTTTACTTCCCTTTGCGCAAAGTACCCGTACAATGTTTACTTCCCTTTGCGCATTAAATCCATTTCCAGAAGTTTTTAGCGCTTTGCGTTAACGACGTAAACGCAGATTTATTTTTAGCACTCGTCGTAAGTAATAAATTCATTTATCTCATTTATAAAACCTATTTAAATAAGTCCAGTTTATAGATAGACCTACTGTACTTGCGTCTGTATTTACAATGTAGGCCTATTTACAGTTTAATTTTTAACCATGGCCAAAATTAGCCTATAAGCAAGCGTTTGAACGAAATTTCTTGGTTTACCTCTGCATACAGGAATATATTTGACACAGTTTAAGATGGTCAGGAATAGAAATTGATGGCGATTCCATATCCTATAGCCTACCCTGTTATCAGACCCATGTCCCACTGTTCATTTCACCACAGTTTTTGGAAATAAATATATTTTGAATGCTTTTTTATTATATTTATGATGAAAAGACTTATCCCGTTCTACCTCTGAAGGGTTATAGGCTAATTAGGATAGGCCTAGGCCTACATGTTTTCAATTTCAGATAACATGAATAACCACCGATACACGAAAGTGGCATCACATCTGTCAAATCACTGTAATTAGGATAAATGAAAATCAGCAATTTTGTGGATAGGCCTATGTTATTTAAAATTTAAAAAAAAAAATTAAATTTTTTTTTAAAATCTAAACAAACAAACTAAACAAAACCCAACAAAAATAGTAAAGAGGTGGGGGGTGTAAAGGTCTCCAGTTAGATATTTAATAGATTTTCACTTATCATAAGTATTACCCTCCCAATTACTATATATATTACCTTTTGTTCTAGTTAAATATTGGTTGACTGTATTATGTATGTGTTTAGAATTTTAAATTGGTAAATATACATAGCTTAGGCCTACTCATAAATTATTTGTGTTCCCTTTTTTTTTTTTTTTTTTTTTTTAAAACTAACACTACTAGGAGACCTACAGATGTGACATCATTTGTGACCAAGGAAAAAACTCTTGAGAGCTGAGATTATTTGGACTCTTTTTTTTCAGTGAAAAGTCACCATAGTTTTAATTCAAATTTCATACGCAACAAGGGACATATTCTCTTCTGTGGTAGTTTTGGTTCAGCCTTCAGCTTTATTTCAAGACCTGAAATTCAGATTGGTGCATTTGGAACAGTAGCAGAAAATAGGAAGCATTTTCCTGTAGCACTGAAGAAAAAAAACAACTCAAATTGAAAAAGACAAATCATCCTGTGTTTTGTGCGACAGAAGATAAGGCATGCCAACAGTCACCTAGCATGATACGAAAAGATTTAAACTTATATCCACTGTTCACTCCAATGATAATATAAACAAGACAGTTAGAAAGACAAATTCTTTAGGGCAGAACAATTCAGAAGCCAGTGCTTGCAGAAAAATACAGCAAAAGTATGGGAGGTGTGGAAACTTCAGCCAACTAGGTGCAAGCTACCCCTACTCACACAGATCCTATTTTTATATTATTTCTTAGTTGAAACTGCCATGGTCAATGGGCACATAACCTACAACACTGCCAACTCTACAAAAAAAGATCAAAGCGAAGATCAGGATGTCAGTATGACTCTTATTGAACCTGCTATTCTTCGACACAATGTGACACCTTGGAAACCACAGGTCACAACAACATGACTTACTGAGCACCACTTCATTGATAAATATGAAAGGGCAATGTACAAACCAGACTGTAAAGTGTGTAAGGCTGCAGGGAACAGAAGCCAGACTTGCATGTACTGCCCAGATTGCAATGTACCTCTATGCCTGATACCCTGCTTCAAGTTATACCACACAGTCAAGGATTATCAACGTGGATCGTTGACAAAGACTCTTGCAGAGGCCTACAGCTACAACTTCAACCCCAGTTAATGAAAAAAGCAGCTCAGACTCCAACTAGAGGTACTTAACTACTCAAACATTTACAAACGCTCATTGTCAAATGCCACAGATGCAGAATACATTCAAAAAAGACAAACACGAAAAATACAGTTTTTTTTAAAACATTTTATTCCAATTTTATTAGCCTTTTATGTTAATATACGTGGTTAATCGTTAAATCAATACGTCAATCAAGCTTATTTTATTCATTACCATCCATGTCACTAACATTTTATTGCGCTGATGTTGAACAAATTCACTAAAAACTTGGAAAAGATGTCTGTTTTTCAATCTTTTATGAATTTTAAAAAAAAAAAAGTTCTTTTTAAAGAAATCTGCAAACACCCTTGGTAATGGGAGATGGTAATGCTCCAGATTGCTGATCAGCAAAGTGATAATTATATCTGAGAAAATTAGATGAGGAAAATATTAGAGTTTCCCATCCTTGAAAATCACGTGCTGGACCTGGAAAAACCTGGAAAATGCTTGAAGAAATTTGCTATGAACCCTGTTTTACGTTCCATTTGTGTTGTTAAGCTGCATGGGGAGATGTAGTTTATGTTCCTTTGGAAGATGTTGCATTGGCTGGCATCAGTGGGTGATAATTGATTAAGGATCTGCTGGAATTGTTTGATCTATCTTTTTATTTGTCATGCATCTTCACAATATCATGCCAGTCTTGTTTTTAACAGTTACAGAGGGTATTCTGTTTCTTGACAGAGTTTGTGTGATGCAGTTGGCACAGATGGGCTAGAATTGATAAATTGTGGTCATGAAAGGGATCTAAAAGAACTGCTGATATCTTTAACTGCACATTTTTTATTTCAGGTGACTGTATTGCAGGTTGTATTTTTACAGAGGAGGATATCTGATGAACTGATTTTGACCGAGGTCAAAATGGAAAGCCAGGACAACATGAGCCAATTTCATGCTGCACTGGAGGAGTGGAACACCAAATTTAAGAGTGGTGCTACATTTGATCCAGTGCCATGTTTGAACAAGTGAGATTAATTGCTATTAATTTGTTATTGGTATTAATATTGGTTGAAGTTAAATAGATTCATTATGATACAGCTTGCAATAGACAGTGCTGTCTACAAGTTTAGATAACATTTTCACGTGTATGGGTCAGGAAAGGTGAAAAGAAACATTTTATCATTCAGCAGCATATTGCATTTTCATTGGAATGATTCTTCATCATCATCATCTCCCTATTCACTCTTTACTGAGCTTGAAGCCACAATTATAGCTCATCCTATTGCAGAAAGCCTGCACTTAAATGCATTCTCTTGCAGCTGTGGTTTCTTTAGCAATTTGTTTCACATGTTGAGGTTGTCAGCCCATGCACAAAGTCATATTAGTCGCCTTTTACAACATACCTGAGGGAACAATTGACATTCTTTCTTTGTCTCCTTGGAGACCCCAGGAACTACATGGGGCTTTACAATGATTAGCCAGTTTTGATTGCCATATCTCATATTATGATCTCAAAATCACCATATCTCATATTATGATCTCAAAATCACCATATCTCTTATGATCTCAAAATCACCATATCTCTTATTATGATCTCAAAATCACCATATCTCATATTATGATCTCAAAATCACCATATCTCTTATTATGATCTCAAAATCACCATATCTCTTATTATGATCTCAAAATCACCATATCTCTTATTATGATCTCAAAATCACCATATCTCTTATTATTAGCGGCTGATTGACAAAGTGGTTAGAGCGCTGGTCTCTTGAATCAAAGGTGCCGGGTTTGAATCATGATACTGACATGCTCAGTCTACCCAGCTGTAAATGGGTATCTGGCTTTGAGATAGGGAAGGAAAAGGCAGCGAGCAAGGGAACTGGTCCCCCACCTCTTGATTCTGTACCTAGTACGGCGATGTCTCTAACACTTCACTTCCCTACAGCAGTATCTGCTATGGGACTACCTTTTTTTTATCTCG
This sequence comes from Oreohelix idahoensis, assembly GCA_024509875.1. NCBI lineage: Eukaryota > Metazoa > Mollusca > Gastropoda > Stylommatophora > Oreohelicidae > Oreohelix > Oreohelix idahoensis. The sequence continues at coordinate 72,412 of JAMPIV010022924.1, forward strand.
TATTAATAATCATACTTAATCACCACCTTCTTCTTTGATCCTTAGCCGCCGACCGTCAAAGCAGTCAGTGGCCATCACGCCTAGTGGCGTCTTGTAGGGCAACAACAAATTGATTCCACTTTGCTTGGTCGGCGGCCATCCTTCGTACAGTGCCCCAACTAATAATCACCATACCTATCTCTTATTAATAATCATATAAATCAGCCAGATTTATAATTATTTGATAATAAATCCTGACTTTCAAATTTAAACTTACGTATTTGTGTATGTGTGTTTAAGGCTTGCCGAGCTCTTGGAGAGAGAAACTGAAGAGTTTTACAAAATGGATCCTGATCCACTAGACGACCGGCCGCCAGGTAATTACAATAAAGTGACATGTTTTATTACTGCTGGTGTGTTAAGAAATGCTGTAACATGGCAGCAGGGTAACAAATTTTTCTGATTACCTTTAGTGAAGCCCAGAGTTCATGCCCAACATAAACTGCTACCATCATTGTTGGATCAGTGTAAATATTATTTTTAATTGACAGGATGCTTTTAATGGAAAATTCCATCTGGACCAGTTAATGTTAATGCTATGTTTCTTGCCATTGTGAGTGTTTTGCTGTGTGCAAAAGAGTGGATTTCTACCTCTGTGTTTTATATATTAGGATGAAAAGCAGTTGTGTATTAACACACGTGCGCTGAGAATATCACGCCCAGTTTCAAGACATTCTTCAACAGCTGCCTTCGTAACATCCTTCACATCAGGTGGCCAGGTGTAACAAATACAAACCTGTGGAATAGAACCAGATAACATCCTTTACTGTTGGAGACTGAAGAAAGTAGTAATGTATAGGACACCCCCCGAGGAAGCAACCAAACAGCAAAACAAGACATGCCGCTGACTTGAACACAAAGAAGGAGACCCTGTTGAAGAACAATGAAAGACAAAGTAAAGATAGCTGAGATCTTGTTGGCAGAATTTAAAAAAAAAAAGCCCCAGTACAGAAATTGGTGACAAGGTAAAATTCCAGCTCTGTGTAAAGGAATAATGGTAAGGATGACCAGTGAAACAATAAATGTGACAACAAAAATTTGAAGCTTAAGAGAACACACTTTCAAAAAAACCCTCATCACCAGACCTTTCTCATTCTGAACACCCTTGGGTAAAACCAAAGCATAAGGAGAAAAGAATGTGAACTAGAAATCAGAGCGATAGGAGAATATGAAAGAGACTGGGGTAAACTGCTTATAACAAGAAGACTTGTTGAGATGGCTGAAAGCTATGCCTTGAAAGATAATTTGAGCATAGGGGCTTTATAATTGTTCATTTTATGGTATGGAAACGACTGGTTTAATGTATAACTTTTTTTTTTTTTTGGTTGAAAATTCTGGTATAGGTCGGCAGATTGCTTCTTGTGGACTTGGTCAGATGATGAAGGTCATTTTCAAGAATGATGATTTTATGAACAGAGTAAGTTTTTTTGTTATTTCATCATCATCATTTTCCTTTGTGATCCTTATGGAGCACCACTGTAGTTGTCCCCTTGCAGGAAGCCTGCATCTAGCATTCACATGCTGTTACAGCGGTGGTAGTTTGGTTTGCATGGTGAGGTTGCCAGTACCATGCACTACCTCATATACATCGCCTTGTACGACATGCCTGAGAGCACAGTAGTCATATTCTTTCTTTGTCTCTACAGAGAACCCTGGGAACTTTATGGGGCTTTTGTTATTTTAATTTGTCATTGTTTCATCTGAAGAGTTTTATAAAGTTCATTGCGGAGCTTTTTGGAATATTTATGAGCTGTCTTCCATGTGCTTATGTTTGAACTGGGAGCTTTTACTCTGGAATGAGGTGACAATTCTATAGATATAAATTGTTTAAGATTAATGATGCAGTTGGTCATATTACTGAATATCAAAACTCATTTATTCTTGAAGCGAGCTTTATCATTATGACACATTTAATATCATGACATGTGGTCATAAAATCTAAACTGAAAAGGAAGTGGGTAGTTGAATACACCCAGTGGAGCATATACAGTGATGCTTTTATCATCTTTGCAATAGTGATGCTTTGATGCATCTTTGCAGTAGTGGTACTTTGTTGCATCTTTGCAATAGTGCTTCTTTGATGCATCTTTGCAATAGTGATGCTTTGAAATCATGGCTTATGCGGGACCTCCCTTCACATCTAAATACTCATAACACACCCCACCTTTACATCATCATATTTTTTCCTCCCTTTTTACTTCTTACGGAGTAATAACTGCAGATGGTCTCCTTGCAGCAGTGGATTCTGTAGCAGTATGTTTCACATGATTAGGTTGCCAGTTCCTTGCGCAGTATCATATTAATTACCTTTTATGACATGCTTGAGTAGTCCTGTGTCTTTCTTTGTCTCATCTGTGATCCCTGGTAACTTCATAATGTAATGTATTCCTACGAACCTACCTCTTAAAATATCAAGAAGTGAAATAGATAAAACATCAAAACACCTTCTAGTGGTCAGAACCAGATGAATTATCACTGTAATTTTCCTTGTTTGCTTCTCTAGCATTGCAGTTGACTCCCTTGCCGGAAGCCTATGTCAATGCAAATGCCTCTTGCAACAGTTGTTTTTGTAGCAGTATGTTTCACGTTGCCAGCCGCATGCGCATTCTCACATTAGTCACCTCTTTTTACATGCCTGAGGGAGCAACAATCCTGTTCTTTCTTTGTTTCATCAGAAACCCTAAGGTAACTACACATGGCAATACATACCTACCTCTTAAAATTATCTTACTTAATTGTTCCTCTTTTACTGTGAGGTGTAGAGGTTTGGAAGAGAGCTCGCCATTCTATCCTATTGGCTGTCTTCCTCCTGACCTGGTTCCATTCTAGTTCTCAGTCCTTGAAAGATTGTCTAATGTTGTCCTCCCAGCGGACTCTGGGTTGTCCTGGAGGTCTGGATCCCTGGCTCTTAGTTTCCCATGCTTGTTGTGGTAGCCGATCTTCTTGAAATTATCACGAAGTAAAATGGATGAAACATCTAATGGTCAGATTACAAAATGATCTCTCTCAGTCTGCATCTGACGAATACTCACAATAAATTATATTATGTTAGCTGTGTCATCAGACAAGTTTCATTGAGTATTTGTCTGTGGCACTTGAAAGTCACTTGCATAACATTAACAGGATAAGAATAGGTTGTATTTCACCATTATTACACAGTCTTATTGCAGCAAGCTTCTTCACCGAAGTTCATATACTGGACATATTAACTGATGAATGTCTATACTTGATAAAGAATATTCATCATCGTTTTCCATTGCTCTCCTAATGGAGATTGGAGCCACCGGTGCAACAGTTACCCCAGGAAGCCTGCACCAGTCATTTACATGCTGTTGTAGCAGTGATTTCTGTGGAAATTTTGTTTTACCTGATGAAGTTGCCAGCCCCCATATATAAGGTCATATTAGTCACCTTCTGTGACAGGCCTGAGGGTGTAGTAGTCCTGTTCCTTCTTTGTTTCTTCAGAGACACCCCCCCCCCCCTCTCCCCCGGCTACTACTCGAGGCAATATTTTTTTATGAATATTTGCAAAATGTTTCGTCAAAACCTGACATCAGTTTATGCCATGACTTTCAGATTGTTGGCTCATATCTGCTGCAAGGTTCATATCGAGATGGCGGCCCACTTTATACTGCAGCCTGCAGAGTTTTGCTAGATTTGTTGCCCGGCTTAGAAACAAGTGTACCTTTCAGGGAAACTGTAAGTATCTATATGCACTTGCAGCATTTTTTTTTTTTTAGAACATTTATGTTTTTAAATTGAAAAGTTTTAAAATGTTTTTCCAGCAAAACATCAATTTTTAAAAATGTGTCTTCATTTCACTATTGCTGTAAAGTGCCAGGGGAATATTCATTTGGCTTCTAGTATTTTCAGGTAAGTATATCTTTCTTATGCACTATTTCATGGTGTATTAATGTCATTCATTCATCACCCTTCAGCTCCACGAGGAGCATAAGCCTTCAGCAAACTAATGCCAAGTCTTCCTGTCCCGTGCCATCAGCTCAAGGTCTTTCCATATCTTCTTCATCCCCTTCATGCCTGTCTCCAGTTCTCTTCTCCGTGTGTTCTTTAGTCTTCCTCTACCTCTCAGTGCAAGGACTGCCTGGTAATGCAATCAACAGGTTTCCTCAATGTATGTCCTATCCATTGCCAGCACTTTCTTCTCATCTTTATTCCACTGTCTCTTGTCTCGTTCTTGTCATTAGTTCCACATTAGTGGTCTTGTCATACAACTTCAATACTGCTAATCTATGCAGGCACCCATTCATGAAAGTCTATGGCTTTTTTTGGGTTGTTGTTGATTCTTGTTTCAAGGCCATACATTAGGAATGGCTTGACATTTGAGTAGAAGATTCTGATTTTTTGTTGGACTTGATTTCTCTTGATCTCCATAAATATTTACCAATGCAATGCAAGCACCTCTAGCCTTTTTTTATTCTTATTTTGATATCATTGTATGTCCCTCTAACTTGTTACCATATATTATCATCAAAACTGAAAACCGTGACTAGTGTTTATGAGAGAACCTTGGGACAATTTCTTGTCCTTTCTCTTTGTAAGACGTATTACTATTTGTATGTTTTTGTATATATATATTTTTTTCATTCAACTGTTAGGACAAATCACTGTTTTATAAAAACAACAAACGTGACAACATGAGAACAACTTAACCTTTAGCACGCTGCATTCTTTTCCCAAAACTATGCTCCTGCCGCTGCATTCTTTTTTACAACCCCCCATTTTTATAGTGGGTGACTTGTAAATTCTATAGTTTTTGTGTTTCTTGGTCATTTGCTATCATTTTTGGAATTTATATAAATAAATGAATGATGAATTTGATGATATAAAATTTGTTTGTGTTCATGTTAGATGTGATAGGAAGAGAGGAAAGGAAAGATGAAAAAAACATTTAAAAAAATAAAAAAATTTTTTTTTTTAATTTTAAAATTAAAAAAAAAAAAAAAATAACCAACACACGAAGAGTCCATATCCCTTGCATCTCAATGAAAGTCATTTGACCAATAGACCAATACAAATCAAATGACGATCTTTTCGTTACACCCATCATCAGTAACAAAGGAATAAACGCTCTCGTCAGCCGTGATATTCGATCTTAACCCTAAACCTTTCCGACACACTTAATCCTAACCCCTAAAAAAATACATACCAGGAAAGCCATTCTACTTTCGTTTCCATCTCAGCCATCAAACATATTCTGAGAACCGATATCAGCGCTTATAAAGACAAAAATTTCATCCTTACCTCATGGCGTCAGAATCCAATAAAATTAGAGCGAAAATGGCCGCGTGTTCGATGCCGATTCATTTCGATTGAAAAAATTCACAGAAAATAAATGCTAATACGTCCATTACTTAAAAAAAATCGGAAACGAAAGCAAACTCTCTTCCAAAGAAGTTTAAAACTTAACATCCGGCTGTGATATCACGTGTCCACACATGCTAATGCTAGAAAACGAAGATATTCGCAGTCGACATATGTCGACAACAGCGGTTAGAGCATAGGTTACCTTCGTCGACATATGTCGACGGCAGCGTGCTAAAGGTTAAATCAGCTGCATACACTCAAATGTTAAATGTTGCCATCAAAATAGAAAACTGTGTCACTTTTGTTCAAGGTTTCTTGTGACTATATAAAACTATTACATTTTCTTTTCTATTTGATTTCACCATTGTGTACAGCTCACATGAGTTAGTCTCTTCTGTCCCCAGGAAGGTGTTGTTGAAAGACTCTGTTATTGGGCAGAATTTGCAGACGAACCACTTCAATGCTATGCCACAGGTCTTCTGAGTGGTGCCATGGAACTGAATGATGTAGCTGTCAAGTTCCGAGAAGAAAGTTTGCATATGGTAAGTTTGGTGTGCCATATGTGTAATGTGCTAAAGTGACATTTTTGTATCACATATTCTCCGAACCGAAAATTTGGCTGTAAACTCCTTTTACCTTAAGAAATGGATATTTACAAATGTGTATGCATTTCTATAATATTATATTGCAAGATTCTTATCTCAAGTGATCTAGCCACTGTACTTTAACCTAAGCGAGACATGAACAACCTATGCTAAGCAAGAAAGAAGGCTCAATACCTTCCATCTACGGTGTCTACGCCACATCCTCTGCATTTCCTGGAAAGATAGCGACAAATATCGAGGTGTTGTCTCGTGCTGGCCTTCAAAGCATGTATACACTGCTTAGACAGCGCAGACTATGCTGGCTTGGCCATTTCCGCCGCATGAAAGATGGTCGCATCCCGAAAGATATCTTCTACGGACAACTGGCAGATGGCAAAAGAACAGCTGAGATTCAAAGAAGTGTGCAAGAGAGACATGAGGGCAGTGGACATAAATCCAGCAACCTGGGAGGATGAAGCTGCCGATCGCACCAAATGGCGATGCTATCTGCGACGCCACCTCAATTTGGGCGAAAAGCAGCTCACACAACAAGCAGAAGAGAGGAGAAAACGTCGAAAGGAACACCAGGAAAATAAGCAGCTGAGGGCTGTCACCTCAGGGACGCATTCCCATAGTCAGTTATGATTCTTCTTCTTCTTCGTTCGCCCTGAAAAGGACGGTGGTTGCGTTGTGTCTGTTTACAACGTAGCTGTGATATCTGCACCTTTCGGTCGACACATCCGACTTCTGCACGGCATTTTTTAGGACCGGGTTTGCCTTCCCATTTCGATCCACACTCGCTCAGGCAGCCTGCACAGCTGCAGACTGTTTCCAGGACCACCACGTGGAGGTGGAGTGCGGTCTTGACCAGCTCTGGTTCGCTGGTCCTGACGCAGGCAGTCAAGCTATGAGTCGCTGACTGCGGTCTCTATTGCTGCGTCTTTCAGTTATGATTGAAGGGGCTATTATTATTACTTTAACCCACCATCTCAACAAGCATTTGCACAGTGACCTCAGGGCATGCACCATACTGCAACCACTGTAACAGACAAGGAAGAAACAGTAGAACACCACCTCCTGGAATGCATGGCACTAGTAGATCTGCAGAAGCAATTGCTACCACCAAACCCCTCCATCACCAACACCCAGTATGGAGATAAAATGCAATTGAAAAAGACATTACAGTTCATTTCCTGACACAAAGGAAAACAGAGTTAAAACTCGTAACCTATTTGATCAGATAAGTCAAAGCCAAATTAACCCACCATCTAGAAAGGGCCATTTGTTGTTTAAGGAAATATTTCATTTTGCTTTTTTCATTAAGTCATTCATGATTTCAACATTTAATTTATTCAGCTTCATGTAATTTGCATATGAACTTTTTTCCTGATAGAACTTTATTTCCTTATTAGAATGGTTCTTTGTTTGGTTTATTTGTCGAATAAATTATGTTCCAGTAATGGCATTGAAAATGTGCATTGCTTTGCTTAGTGGGAAGCAACATTGGCAAAGAATGTTGAAACTAGGATGCCATTGGTAAGATTAATGAAGCTAGATTTTCCTTCAACTTTCTGCGAACAGCATGGAACTCAGCAGTTCTTTCCCGGGAAAGTAAAATATGGCTGTTCAGCACAGATGTAAAATCTTTCCATCTCTGTGGTTCAAAACATGGCATATCGCCAAAAATATCACTTACTTGCTCCAGACACTCATCAACAGATGCTTTTGTTGCAACCTGTGTATCAAATGACCTAACAAACACAGACCTGTGGAACAGAACCAGACAACAACCTGTACAATGTGAGATTAAAGAGAACATAAAGGTAAATAGTACACACCATCGGAAAAAACCCTCCAATGTAACCAGATCAGAACTCTCAGAAAAGAAAAGTGTGGGGAGGTCACAGAGAAAATGACAGAATTAAAAAAAGTTGTACACTACGGCAACTGGACTTTTCCTGGGGAAAAAAGTTGGAAAACAACTTGCAACGGGTATAGCCGAGTGTTCCACACGGAACAAGAGAGAGTGATTTTTATCTGACTTTTTTTTCTCTTGGCGAGAATTCTTCTTTCACCTTTCAACCCCCCAAGGACTTCCACAAACGTATGCCAAGTATGCCTGTCTCATCAGCTCAAGGTCTTTCCGTGTCTTGTTAGAATTGTTCCGGTTGTGATTCACAGTGAAAATTTGCTGTCCTTGGCAAAAACAATCTGTATGAAGTGTATTTAATACTCCTTTATCTGTTTTAAACAAAAACAAAAGGTGATTGTTACAAATCTGTCTGCTTTTAAACAATGTCCTCATTATTACTCGGCAGGTTCCTATCATGTTGGACAGACTACATGCACTAATCAAACAAGAAAAGGCAGAAAAGGAGGAAAGAGAGAAAAGAGACACAAAATCAACAAACTGTGAAATACAGCAGGAAGAAACAAGAAGAGATGAACCTGGGAAGTCGCCACGCTATTTTGCTGTGGTAGCCAACGAAGGGTCCAAGTCGGCAGGGTCAATGAGTAATGGTGTGTGCCGTGGAGATTTTTATTGTGGTAACTTTGGTTTGCTACTGGAGCAGTAATTAATATGTTTCTGAAATAAAAGAAAGGAACAGGACGGCTATTGTGTAATCTTAAAGTAACAGGACGACTATTTTTTAAGTTAAAGTAGCAGGACAACTATTTTTTAAGTTAAAGTAACAGGACGACTATTTTGTAATCTTAAAGTAACAGGATGACTATTTTGTAATCTTAAAGTAACAGGACAACTATTTTTTAAGTTAAAGTAACAGGACAACTATTTTGTAATCTTAAAGTAACAGGACGACTATTTTGTAATCTTAAAGTAACAGGATGACTATTTTGTAATCTTAAAGTAACATGATGACTATTTTGTAATCTTAAAGTAACAGGGTGACTATTTTGTAATCTTAAAGTAACAGGACAACAATTTTTTAAGGTAACGTAACAGGACAACTATTTTGTAATCTTAAAGTAACAGGACAACTATTTTGTAATCTTAAAGTAACAGGACAACTATTTTGTAATCTTAAAGTAACAGGACAACTATTTTGTAATCTTAAAGTAACAGGACAACTATTTTGTAATCTTAAAGTAACAGGGAGGCTATTTTGTAATCTTAAAGTAACAGGATGACTATTTTTTAAGTTAAAGTAACAGGAAGGCTATAATTTCGTAAATAGCAAGCAGACCATTTTGATTGTTTGAGTAATACACATGTTAATATAGATTTTCCACTTGATTGTTTGAGTAATACACATGTTAATATAGATTTTTTCCACTTGATTGCTTGAGTAATACACATGTTAATATAGATTTTCCACTTGATTGAGTAATACACATGTTAATATAGATTTTCCACTGTCTTTATCTCTTCAGAGATCCCATGGGAACTACACAGAGCATAATACATTGCTAAATCAAGTAATTATCTCAAGCATGCCTCAATGATGTGAACAACAAATATGAGGTCAAGAGAGGGATGCCATAGTCACATCTAGACTGATCCTTTTTTCTTTGTTCCTGCCTTGCCTTCTATCCCGCTGTTCTGTTCTTTGTCCTTTTCTGTCGTACTTATCGACTTTCACACTCTGTCTGCCTTTAGTGACTGCGCATTCAGACCACTGATAGTGATTATGAGAGCTGAGAGGCATAGCATTGTAAAACTTTTGAGTATGTCAAAGATAACAGGATATATGCTTTTTTTTTTTTCATATAAAAAGGGCATTCGTTCTTTTTCCATTGTCGTTATAAGGGGCGTACGTTTTTGAACCAGACTGAATATACCGATTTTTCAGCTGGCATTTTAAGATGTCACCCGTGGAAAATGATAGTCAGATGGCTATCAGTAGAAGGGTTGAAATGGCATGACAAGGTCACCAATGTGGAACTGATGACAAGTGCCAGTGGAACAAGAGATGAGAAGTAGACGCTGGCTACGGATAGGATGCTTATTGATGAAATCTGTTGATAGCATTACAAGGCAGTCCTTGTTCTGGAATTCTCAGGGTAAGAGGTAGAGGTAAACCGAAGAATATGTGGAGAAGAGAACTGGAGACAGACCTTTTGGAAAAGACCTTGAGCTGATGGCATGAGATAAGAGGACATGACATCAAGTTTGTTAAAGGTATATTCGTGGGGGGGGGGGAGGTAGTTATCATGATGTCAGAAGTATCAAATGCGTGATTAGATTTGCCTTTTCTTTTTCCCCACCTGATTTTTCTCCCTGTGGCCTTGTTGAAACATTTGCCATTATAATTATACATTTTAGTAAAGCATGAAAACCTCTAATAGGGAGAGAAACATTAAACAAGACACTTGGATAAGTAAAAGTGGCCTAAAAAAGATGTATCATATTCACTGTTTTACATACTTGAAACATGCTAAGTCTTATCACTTTAGCAACACCAGATGAGTTGAGCATTCAATTGAAAAAATGGAAATAAAAATATAAGTGAAACATTAAAAGTATAAAATCGCAGTGTAATGCTGTTAGAGGGCACCATGGCTGTCAAAGCGGTAAACGTTGATGATTTCGTGACTGTTTTAATTTTTAATACAAGCTAACTCATAAGTATATGAAGGTAAGGATCATTTGCATTATGTTTTTTAAATTGCATCTAAGAACAGATTATTTCATACTTGTTATATTTTAAAATAATATATGGAGAATGCATTAGCAAAATATCATATAATTACATACATTTAATGTTTATTTTTGTCCAATTGTTTCCCTTGGACAACGAAGGGGGAAAATTAAATCCCTTGCAAAGAAGCAGGCAAAAGTATTTTTCCTGTGCTGTAATATAATTCCCTACATTTGTACAGTTTCTTCATGCAGTGTCAAATATTTGAATGTCATGTCTGTGCTATATTATAATTCCCTACATTTGTGCAGTTTCTTCATGCAGTGTCAAATATTTGAATGTCATGTCTGTGCTATATTATAATTCCCTACATTTGTGCAGTTTCTTCATGCAGTGTCAAATATTTGAATGTCACGTCTGTGCTATATTATAATTCAATCAGGTATGCAGTTACTTCATGCAGTGTCAAATATTTGAATGTCATGTCTGTGCTATATTATAATTCCTTCAGGTATGCAGTTACTTCATGCAGTGTCAAATATTTGAATGTCATGTCTGTGCTATATTATAATTCCTTCAGGTATGCAGTTTCTTCATGCAGTGTCAAATATTTGAATGTCATGTCTGTGCTATATTATAATTCCTTAAGGTATGCAGTTACTTCATGCAGTGTCAAATATTTGAATGTCATGTCTGTGCTATATTATAATTCCTTCTGGTATGCAGTTACTTCATGCAGTGTCAAATATTTGAATGTCACATCTGTGCTATATTATAATTCATTCAGGTATGCAGTTACTTCATGTAGTGTCAAATATTTGAATGTCATGTCTGTGCTATATTATAATTCCTTCTGGTATGCAGTTACTTCATGCAGTGTCAAATATTTGAATGTCACGTCTGTGCTATATTATAATTCCTTAAGGTATGCAGTTACTTCATGCAGTGTCAAATATTTGAATGTCATGTCTGTGCTATATTATAATTCCTTCTGGTATGCAGTTACTTCATGCAGTGTCAAATATTTGAATGTCATGTCTGTGCTATATAACTCCGCCAATGCCGGTCCCAAGCCCGGATGAAAAAGGAGGAGGGCGGCCTGCATGGAGGCCGTAAGGAGGCAGCCCCTCCACCATGCAAAGGCACAACAGGCCAATCACCTGTTTGCTTTAAATCATGATTACGCGAACTACAGAGAGAAAACCGGACTGATTCTAAAGGCGACGAACTGGAACGGACTACGGACTACGACTTATGGAACTTGGAACACAAGAAGTATAAATGGGAAGGAAGAGGAGCTGGTGGAAGAGATGAAGAAAGCAAAACTAGAAATCCTGGCTATAACGGAAACGAAGAAAAAAAGGACAAGGAGTCATGGATCTCGATGGCAACATGTTGCTCTACAGTGGTGTACCCGTATCCGAAAGGGCTAAAGGGGGCGTGGGTTGCATTGTGGCCCAAAATCAAAAAGATAGTATCAAGGGATGGAACTTTGTCTCGGAGCGCATTATGGTTGTAAAACTAAAAGAAGGAGAAACCATAGTCAACCTGGTCATAGTGTATGGGCCAAATGAGGATGAGAGAGAGCAGAGGTCAAGGAGGAATTCTTCGAGCTGCTTCAAAGGACAGTGGATGACTGCCTAGATGAAGTTATCATGCTCGGAGATTTTAATGCCAGAGTTGGAAATGACCATGCTAGATGGGGTGGAGTTATCGGAAGATATGGAGAAGATACTCTCAATGACAATGGAAAGCGACTCCTTAGATTCTGCAGTGAGCAGAATCTGATCATTACAAACACAAAGTTCCCCCCATAAGCGCATACATGCATACACTAGATGTGAACCAACCAAGAATGAGAAGTCAGTGATCGACTATGCCATTGTTCGGAGAAGCTCATTCAGATATGTCCGAGATGCAAGAGTCTGGAGGGGGCCAGAGATTGGAAGTGATCACTACCTGCTAACAATCAAACGAACAACTGAAAGAGTTGCTCAGCCTAGGAACTGCCCAACATCACGCAAGAAACCAAGTAAACGAGCAGGAGAAATGAGCATTAGGACCTACAAGCTGAGAGAGCCAGAAATTAAGACCAGATATCAGGGGCTTATTGCTACAGCAGTGAGCAACACAGAAGAACGACCTGATGACTTGGAAACCCTCTGGAATAAATTCAAGGATATCATAAAGACAGCTGCTGCAGAAGCATGCGGTGAAGTCCGACTTGGGAACCAGAGAAAGAGGACACCTTGGTGGACAGCAAGGCAAATTGCTTACTGCCCCAAAGGAAGTAATGGAAAGATGGAAAGAATATTTCTCAGAACTCCTGGATGGTGAGCATGATGAAGCATCAGAAATGATAACCACTGACACAGAAGAGGAAACCAATAATGGTGAAGATGACATAAAGATGGAAGAACTGAGGGCAGCACTAGAGAAAATCAAGATGGGCAAAGCAGCAGGGCATGATGGTATAACACCAGAAATGGTTAAGTACATGGGAGCATCAGGCGACCTATTACTCTTAAAGGTCCTACAGGCAGCATGGTGCAACAAGACCATACCAAAGGATTGGGAGATTGCCATCATAACACCAATTTTCAAAAAGGGTGACAATCGACAATGTGGAAACCATAGAGGCATATCCCTTCTCAGTGTCCCTGGTAAAATCTACTCTAGAATCCTAGAGCAGAGACTCCGACGCCTAGCTGAGCCACAATTGGATGAGGTCCAGTGCGGATTCCGAGCAAACCGAAGTACTCAAGACCTAATCTTCACACTCAGACAGCTGAGTGAAAAGGCCCTTGAGTATAAGAGTGAGATCCATCTTTGTTTCATAGATCTGGAAAAGGCGTTTGACAGGGTCCCCTGGAGCAAACTTTGGGACTGTTTGGCAAGGAAGAATATTCCAGCACCTCTGATTCATGCTATACAGAGCTTCTACAAGTCTTGCAGAAATTATGTGAGGACAGCAAACCATAAGTCAGAAGAGTTCAGGACCACCACTGGTGTAAGACAAGGTGATATCCTATCACCTTACCTCTTCATACTCCTTATGGACGATGTCATCAAGGCATGTAAGGAGAGAACAAGAAAGTATTCAGTGGGGTACTGGAAGATGAGACAGGTCTATATTTCGGAGCTGGCATTTGCTGATGATGTTGCCCTGATTGCTAAATCAGAGGCACATCTCCAATCCAACCTGCAAGTCTGGAAGGAAGAGCTGGAGAAGAGAGGGATGGTCATAAGCAGCTCTAAAACAAAATCCATGGTGATATCACGAGAAGAAAGAAAACATCAGATTAAGTTGGGAGAACAGGTCCTGGAGCAGGTCGACCACTTTAAATATCTCGGAGCTATTATAGACCGAAAGGGAGGCATCAAAGAAGAGTTGGCCACTCGAAAAGCAGCGGCTGGGAGACTTTTTCAGGCCATAAATCGTGGATTCCTCAGCAAGAAAGAGGTTGGTAAGAAAACGAAGATGGCTGTATACCGCTCCACCTATGTCCCAGTCTTGACATATGGATGCGAGTCGTGGGCAATGACTACAACCCACAAAAGCCAGATCCAAACCTCAGAAATGAGGTATCTGAGGAAAGTGGTTGAAGTAACAAGAAGAGACATGGTCCGCAACCAGACGATCCGTCAAGGCCTAAAATCCCATCCGCTGCAGACCCAAATAGAACAGTCCCAACTAAGATGGTTTGGCCATGTCTGCAGAATGGGAGAAGATCGGCTACCACGACAAGCATGGGAAACAAAGAGCCAGGGATCCAGACCTCCAGGACGACCCAGAGTCCGCTGGGAGGACAACATTAGACAATCTTTGAAGGACCGAGGACTAGAATGGAACCAGGCCAGGAAGAAGACAGCTGATAGAATGGTCTGGCGCTCTCTCTTCCAAACCTCTACACCTCACGGTAGAAGGGGAACGACTAAGTAAGTAAGTAAGTCTGTGCTATATTATAATTCCTTCTGGTATGCAGTTACTTCATGCAGTGTCAAATATTTGAATGTCACGTCTGTGCTATATTATAATTCCTTAAGGTATGCAGTTACTTCATGCAGTGTCAAATATTTGAATGTCATGTCTGTGCTATATTATAATTCCTTCTGGTATGCAGTTACTTCATGCAGTGTCAAATATTTGAATGTCATGTCTGTGCTATATTATAATTCCTTCTGGTATGCAGTTACTTCATGCAGTGTCAAATATTTGAATGTCACATCTGTGCTATATTATAATTCATTCAGGTATGCAGTTACTTCATGCAGTGTCAAATATTTGAATGTCATGTCTGTGCTATATTATAATTCCTTCAGGTATGCAGTTACTTCATGCAGTGTCAAATATTTGAATGTCATGTCTGTGCTATATTATAATTCCTTCTGGTATGCAGTTACTTCATGCAGTGTCAAATATTTGAATGTCATGTCTGTGCTATATTATAATTCCTTAAGGTATGCAGTTACTTCATGCAGTGTCAAATATTTGAATGTCATGTCTGTGCTATATTATAATTCCTTCTGGTATGCAGTTACTTCATGCAGTGTCAAATATTTGAATGTCACGTCTGTGCTATATTATAATTCAATCAGGTATGCAGTTACTTCATGCAGTGTCAAATATTTGAATGTCATGTCTGTGCTATATTATAATTCCTTCAGGTATGCAGTTACTTCATGCAGTGTCAAATATTTGAATGTCATGTCTGTGCTATATTATAATTCCTTCAGGTATGCAGTTACTTCATGCAGTGTCAAATATTTGAATGTCATGTCTGTGCTATATTATAATTCCTTCAGGTATGCAGTTACTTCAAGCAGTGTCAAATATTTGAATGTCATGTCTGTGCTATATTATAATTCCTTCTGGTATGCAGTTACTTCATGCAGTGTCAAATATTTGAATGTCATGTCTGTGCTATATTATAATTCCTTCAGGTATGCAGTTACTTCATGCAGTGTCAAATATTTGAATGTCATGTCTGTGCTATATTATAATTCCTTCTGGTATGCAGTTACTTCATGCAGTGTCAAATATTTGAATGTCACGTCTGTGCTATATTATAATTCCTTAAGGTATGCAGTTACTTCATGCAGTGTCAAATATTTGAATGTCATGTCTGTGCTATATTATAATTCCTTCTGGTATGCAGTTACTTCATGCAGTGTCAAATATTTGAATGTCATGTCTGTGCTATATTATAATTCCTTCTGGTATGCAGTTACTTCATGCAGTGTCAAATATTTGAATGTCACGTCTGTGCTATATTATAATTCCTTAAGGTATGCAGTTACTTCATGCAGTGTCAAATATTTGAATGTCATGTCTGTTCTATATTATAATTCCTTCTGGTATGCAGTTACTTCATGCAGTGTCAAATATTTGAATGTCATGTCTGTGCTATATTATAATTCCTTCTGGTATGCAGTTACTTCATGCAGTGTCAAATATTTGAATGTCACATCTGTGCTATATTATAATTCATTCAGGTATGCAGTTACTTCATGCAGTGTCAAATATTTGAATGTCATGTCTGTGCTATATTATAATTCCTTCAGGTATGCAGTTACTTCATGCAGTGTCAAATATTTGAATGTCATGTCTGTGCTATATTATAATTCCTTCTGGTATGCAGTTACTTCATGCAGTGTCAAATATTTGAATGTCATGTCTGTGCTATATTATAATTCCTTAAGGTATGCAGTTACTTCATGCAGTGTCAAATATTTGAATGTCATGTCTGTGCTATATTATAATTCCTTCTGGTATGCAGTTACTTCATGCAGTGTCAAATATTTGAATGTCATGTCTGTGCTATATTATAATTCCTTAAGGTATGCAGTTACTTCATGCAGTGTCAAATATTTGAATGTCATGTCTGTGCTATATTATAATTCCTCCTGGTATGCAGTTACTTCATGCAGTGTCAAATATTTGAATGTCACGTCTGTGCTATATTATAATTCATTCAGGTATGCAGTTACTTCATGCAGTGTCAAATATTTGAATGTCATGTCTGTGCTATATTATAATTCCTTCAGGTATGCAGTTACTTCATGCAGTGTCAAATATTTGAATGTCATGTCTGTGCTATATTATAATCAGGGTTCGTAGCGACCTTGAAAAACCTGGAAAACGAAAAAAAAAATTCCAGGCCTTGAAAAGCCTGGAAAAATGGCTAACAGCCTTGAATTTTCCGCATCGGACCTTGAAAAAATATTAAAAATCGGAAGTTTTACATTTTTCGGTTATTGATGGTATTTTTCGTTAAACTTCAGTTACCGCAGAATTTTTACTTCCCTTTGGGCACAAAATCCATTTCCAGACGTTTTCGGCGGTTCGTGTTTTCGGCGATTTGCGTTTTCGGCGAATTGCGTTAACGATGTGAAGCAGATTTATTTTTAGCGCGCGTGTCTTGTTACTCGAAAGCGGTAATTTCCTATTACTCGTGGGTTTTTGCTCCGCAGTGAATATGTGTAGTTATGTCTTGTATCGTAACAGTTAGGGTTAGATTTAGTATTAAGGTTAGGATTAGGGTTAACGCTAACCCAAATCCAAACCCTAATACTAAACCTAACCCTAACTGCTACGAAAGGACACATAACTACACATATTCACTGCGGAGCAAAAACCCACGACTGGGAAAAAATGTATTTATAACCTCAGACCTAAGGGCCTTTTATATTTGGATATGCGCCCTAATATAACCGACTAGGTTGAACGGAACGCGCCTCGCCAAAACTTAAAAAAAAAAAAAACAGCAACAACACCAAGAACTTGTCTCTACGCATTCATGTTGTATTAAATCGTTCATTTCAACTGAGGTAAGTAATAAATTCATTTA
Source organism: Oreohelix idahoensis (assembly GCA_024509875.1). NCBI lineage: Eukaryota > Metazoa > Mollusca > Gastropoda > Stylommatophora > Oreohelicidae > Oreohelix > Oreohelix idahoensis. Next base: position 89,812 of record JAMPIV010022924.1, read on the forward strand.
TAAAACATATTTACATAGGCTAAGTGCGGTTTATAGATAGGCCTACTGTACTTGCGGCCGTAATTTACAATGTAGGCCTATTTACAGTTATTTTTAACCATGGCCAAAATTAGTGTTTGAATGAAATTTCTTGGTTTACAACTGCTTACGAGAATATGTTTGACACAGTTTGAGATGGTCAAGAATAGAAATTGATGGCGATTCCATATCCTATAGCCTACTCTGTTATCAGACGTGTCCCACTGTTCATTTCACCACATTTTTGGGAAATAAATATATTTTGAATGCTTATTTTATTATATTTATGATGAAGAGACATATGCCGTTCTCCTCTGCAGGGTTATAATTAGGATATGCCTAGGCCTACATGTTTTCAATTCCAGATAACATGAATAACCGCTGATACATGAAAGTGGCGTCACATCTGTCAAATCACTGTAATTAGGATAAATGAAAATTACCAATTTTGTGCATAGACCTATGTTATTTAAAATTTTTAAAATAATTTTTAAAAAATTTTTTTAAATCGAAACAAACAGAAACGATAAAACAAAACAAACCCCAACAAAAAAAAAAGCAAACAAAAATAGTAAAGATGGGGAGAGGGTGTGTGTGTGTAAAGGCCTGATGTTTCCAGTTAGATATTTAATAGATTTTCACTTATCATAAGTGTTATAAGGATATCATCATACCTTCACCCTCCCAATTACTATATATTAACTTTTGTTCTAGTTAAATATTGTTTGACTATATTATTCATTCGTTTAGAACTTTGACTTGGTAAATATACATAGCTTAGGGCTACTTATAAGTTATTTGTGTGTTCCATTTTTTTTTTTTTAAACAGAAAAGAACACAACCCTAAGGAGCAGTTTTTCCCCCAGAAACATCAAAACTATCTAACACTATTCCCTCGGACACGTCAAAAACATCTAACACTATTAGGAGACCTACAGATGTGACATCATTTGTGACCAAGGAAGAAACTCTCAGAGCTGAGATTATTTGGACTCTTTTTTCAGTGAAAAGTCCTCTCCACATGTAAGCCTACCTTGCCGTGGTTGGAGAGCTTGAGCGCCTCAATGATCCCGGGAGCTATGCCGGCGGGAGTTTTACTCCTGGCAGGGTCACCCAAGCCGGACAGGTCCTGGGTGAGGGGCCAGACTAAATGGGCTGAGGAGTGGGTGGAACCCTATAGGTGTAGATGCAGAACCCACCGGCGAGTGGTACATGCTCTGGTCTGCACCAATCCACCCCCACTTCATGGGTTAAATGCTTTCTTGCCTCATTCTTCACTGTTTGTCGTCTATCACGCCCATGGCGACCGTTGCCTCAATTGGCTGTGTGTGGTGTACCCGGAAACGGGGCCTCCCAGTACTGAGGCAAAGTTAAGTCCCCGATGTCACTTATCGGTGCAGAATTGAGAGAGATGGCTGAGCATCACAATCCCTCCTGTGTTGCAGCATGATGAGAACCCAGCATTGCACACTGAGCTTGGGGGAATCACTTGGGCACCAGACTTAATACTGGCTCTTGACTGGATGGCCGCATGCAGGAGATTTCTACAATGGAGGGTTGGCAGGTGGTGGGTATCGGGAAGTGGCTCTGTGCAGGACGTGAGGATTCCTTGGGAGAGCCCGAACCAGAGCACAGCATTGTGCAAGCTCTGCATAGTTGGAGAGCCCCCTGGATGACGGGGAATGCACAGTGTGCTACCCCACCTATCCCCAACTGCTAACTTAGAACCAGAAGTGGGGTCCTCTGTATGCGTGCCAGGCCAGGATAAAATGCCTGGGAAAGAGACTGGAGCTCAGAACTCCCTAACTCAAAGTTGCAGGATGGCAGAAAAGCCACGGGAAAGACAGGGCTATTTTGAAGATAACGCAACCATATTTTCACCATACGAGCTCGGACGCCGCCTCGGTAAACAAGGTCCGCGCAGAGCAGTGACACCCCCAGGCTGCTTGCGAATAGTCTACTACTGGGAACATAAACAGATTAGGGATGAGCCCACTCTCCCGTTGAACAGGTGCTAAAGTCGTAGATACTGGGCCAGAAGGCGCACCGGAAACCACAGTATCATGCAACTCGCTTTTTTTTTTTTTCTATGGAGAGTACACCGTCAAATAAATCTCGTTCTGGTGCTCGCCCTGTGGAGCTCCACCAGGCAGGTGCAGTGCCGGGCTCTGAGCCTCGACAGAGCCCACCCTCAGCTACTGGAGGACCCTCTAGACCGTCTTGTGGAGTCAACAGACGGCGGAGGAGAACTACTGACCAAAACAAAACAGAAAAAGAGAAACCCAGAGTGCCACTTGTCATGATGCACTGGAATGCAGAGGGAGTGAACAGCAAGCAGGCTGGATACAGCAAAAAGACAGAGCTGGAAAACATCTTGTATGAGAAGCAAGTCAGTGTTTGCTGTATCCAAGAGACTCACTTGAAAGCAGATCAAACCTTTAAAATAAGGGGATATCAATGCTTCAGATCCGACAGACAAGATAGACGAAAAGGAGGAGTACTTACTCTTGTAAGGAATAACATTCCTGCACACGAAAGGAAAACCTTCATGGATGGAGCAGAATATCAGCTGCTGCAGATAAAGGTAGACAAGATGGAAATAGAACTCCTGAACTATTACTGTCCGAACAACAAACCCCTGAGTCTCAGCTCTATACAGGTACCAGCCACCAACTTTATAGCAGTTGGAGACTTTAATAGCCACTCCCAGAGCTGGGGCTATAACCATCTGGATCACAGAGGTGAAGAGGTTGAAACTTGGCAAGATGATCACTCCCTAATCCTAGTCAATAATGCCACAGATACTCCTACCTTCTACTCCAGAGGATGGCACACAACCTCAACACCAGATCTTGCCTTCTCCACACCAGATATAGCTGGATCTATTAGTAGAGAAGTAGGAGACCAACTAGGGGGAAGCGACCATCGCCCAATCTTTCTTACTGTCCAGAGTGCAACTCTCAGTACAGGCCCAGCCATTACAAGATGGAACTACAAAAAAGCCAACTGGGGTTTATTCAGGCATCAGGTGAACACGCTGCTGTCTACCCTCAAGGTACAGAACAGAGACATTAATGAAGTGGTAAAAGACTTCAACAGATGCATACTACAAGCTGCAAAAGAAACCATTCCCAAAGGATGCCGGCGTAACTACATACCATACTGGTCCAGCACACTCCAAGAACGTCAGGAAGCTATGGACAAGGCTAGAAAGGACGCAGAGTCTCAGCCTTCACTTGAAACTCACAACAAATGGAAAAAGGCTGTAGCAGAGTTTCAGAGAACAAAGCTAGAAGAAAAGCGGAAAAGCTGGAGAACTAAAACGGCATCGCTGAACCTTGAGAAAGACGGCAGGAAACTTTGGAGATTAGTCAAGTCTCTAAATGAAGAGCATTCCTCACAAAGGCAGACTATCACATTGGATGAAGGTGGCAAACTTTTCAGAGGAAAACAAGCTGCAGACTTGTTTGCTAGAAGATACAGTTCAGAAAGCAACTTACCCATTAACATAGACCATCAGAGAGAGATAAGAAAAGAAATACTGGCAACCATGGGAAAGACAGATACTCCTGCCCCAATGAGGGAACCCATCACACTAGGAGCACTACAGAAGGCTATTTCCAAGCTTAAGTTTCAAAAGTCACCCGGCCCAGACAAAATCAGCAACGAAATGCTAGTAAATCTGAGCTCAGCAGCAAAGACAAAACTGCTTGAGATATTCAACCACAGCTGGTTGAAAGGAACGGTTACCCCAAGTATGGAGAGAAGCCATCACAATACCCATACTAAAGAAAGAGAAATGTAAGACCGAGGCTGCAAGTTACCGGCCAATCAGTCTCACAAGCTGTGTTGGGAAGACTATGGAGCGAATAGTCAACCACAGATTGAAATGGTATTTAGAGTCTGAGCAGATCCTGGTGCCGGAACAAGCTGGATTTAGAGAATGCTACAGTATAGAAGACCAAGTTACTTACTTGTCTCAAGCAATAGAAGATGCCTTCCAGGAGAAGAAAAAGGTCCTAACGATCTGGGTCGACTTCAAGCAGGCCTTTGACAAGGTGTGGAAAGATGGCCTCATTGCAAAACTTAGGAGAAGTGGAATCCAAGGCAACATGATGAAATGGATCCAGTCATACTTGCATAACAGGAGAACTAGAGTCACTCTTGACGGTCTGCAGAGCAGAAAAAGTGTTGCTCCATCAGGGGGTACCTCAAGGAGGAGTAATTTCCCCAACACTCTTCCTTGTTTACATCAATGACCTGGTGAAAGATCTCCCTGCAGGAGTTAAAGCTGCCTTATATGCAGATGACCTAGTACTCTGGTGCGCTGATGAAAATGTCACCACAGCAAATTATAGAATGCAGCGGGCAGCAGACATGCTAGTGTCATGGGCAGAGAAATGGCTTATCACAATAAACACAGACAAAACCTCCACAACACTGTTCTCCCTCGCCCCCAAGGACAAATCAGCTAACATACACCTAGGGACAACCGTGATCAAGGAAGAAAGCTACCCCACCTATCTTGGGGTGACATTTGACCAAAGGCTTACATGGAATAAGCATATTGAAAATGCAGAAGGAAAGGCCCGAAGACGACTAGGCATACTCAGAAAATTAGCAGGTACCAACTGGGGAGCAAATGAACGAAATCTAAAGAAGATTTATAATGGAGTAATAAGACCCCACTTAGAGTTTAGCTCAGCAGCATGGTCATCAGCTGCTAACTCACATCTGCAGTCTTTGGACAAGGTGCAAAATCAAGCTCTCAGGCTCATTACAGGAGCCATGAAAACTACACCAATAACAGAGATGCAGAAGGTTGCTGGATTACAGACATTGTCCCATAGAAGAGACACAAAAACCATGATCCAGATGGAAAAGTACAACAGTATGCCAATGCACCCAATGAAGGCAAGACTAGATGATCTGGCATTGGGACGTCTAAAGCGTAGCAGCTTTGTGCATCGGGGGAAAAGACTTATAAGACAGCATCAAGAAGACCTATCCATGAAGACAACACCACTGAAGCCCACCCTATACCCTGTACCATGGGAGCAGGCCAGCAGTGCCCTCCAAATTAATACAACAGTCAGTGGTCTCACAAGTGGATGTGAGTATAATGATCTGCAAAAACGAACTGCTACATTGAGTATGATCCAAGAAAGCTATCCCGATCAATCATGGATACATGCCTATACAGATGGATCAGCAACTAATGCTGTTAGGAATGGAGGTGCCGGTATCTTTATCTCATATCCTGACAACCACTATGAGACTAGGCACATTCCCACTGGTAAATTCTGTTCCAACTATACAGCTGAGGTTCAAGCTCTAGAGCAAGCTGCAAATATGATTTATAACACCAACTCTGACTGCCACCAGGTAGTCATCCTCACAGATGCACTGTCTGTCCTGCAAGCTCTCAAGGGTGGTAAACTCCCGCATCTGAGAAATGAACTAAACAAGGTAGCTGCCAAAAAGAGAACCATACTTCAGTGGGTACCATCTCATTGTGGTGTACCCGGAAATGAAAAGGCAGATAAACTTGCAAAAAAAGGGAGGAGAATGTGAACAAGAAGATAATGAAGTCACATACTTTGAGAAAAAGAGAGCTATCCAGACTATCAGAAGAGAACAGAACCAACCCAAAGACGACTATCACACTCTCGACCGGCAGGGACAGACAACTATTTTTCGACTCAGGACAGGGCATAACAAACTGAATAAACACATGCACAAGCTACGATTGTCTGCTTCACCACTGTGCACATGTGGATTAAACGAACAAACTGCTGAGCATGTTCTACAGGACTGTCCTCTGTATGACCAGTTAAGAAAGATATACTGGCCCCAATGACTCAACACTAAACTCAAAGCTATATGGAGTTAAAGAGGAACTTCAAACAACAGTCGAATTCATCATGAGAACTCGTCTGACGGTGTAATCATCAAAGATGCGATCGCAAGAAGAAGAAGAAGTGAAAAGTCACCATAGTTTTAATTCAAATTTCATACACAACAAGGGACATATTCTCTTCTGTGGTAGTTTTTATTCAGCCTTCAGCTTTATTTCAAGACCTGAAATTCAGATTGGTGCATTTGGAACAGTAGCTGAAAATAGGAAGCATTTTCCTGTAGCATTGAAGAAAAAACAACTCAAATTGAAAAAGACAAATCATCCTGTGTTTTGTGCGAACGAACTTTACAGAAGATAAGGCATGCCGACAGTCACCTGGCATGATATGAAAAGATTTAACCTTATATCTACTGTTCACTCCAATGATAATATAAACAAGGCAGAAAGACAAATTCTTTAGGGCAGAACAATTCAGAAGCCTTTGCTTGCAGAAAAATACAGCAAAAGTATGGGAGGTGTCGACTACTTCAGCCAACTAGGTGCAAGCTACCCCTACCCACACATATCCTATTTTTATATCATTTCTTAGTTGAAACTGCCCTGGTCAATGGACACATAACCTACAACACTGCCAACTCTACAATAAAAGATCAAAGCAAAGATCAGGATGTCAGTATGACTCTTATTGAACCTGCTATTCTTCGACGTAATGTGACACCTTCAAAACCACAGGTCACAACAACACGACTTACTGAGCACCACTTCATTGATAAATATGAAAGGACAAGGTACAAACCAGACTGTAAAGTGTGTAAGGCTGCAGGGAACAGAAGCCAGACTTGCATGTACTGCCCAGATTGCAATGTACCTCTATGCCTGATATTCTGCTTCAAGTTATACCACACAGTCAAGGATTATCAACAATCCAGACAAAGACTCTTGCAGAGGCCTACAGCTACAACTTCAATCCCAGTTAATAAAGGAAGCAGCTCAGACTCCAACTAGAGGTACGTAGCTACTCAAACATTTACAAACGCTCATTGTCATGCCACAGACGCAGAATACATTCAAAAAAGACAAACACGAAAAATAGTTTTTTTTGCATTTTATTATCAATTTTATTAGCCTTTTATGTTGATATACATTAATCATTAAATCAATATGTCAATCAAGCTTATTTTATTCATTGACATCCATGTCACTTACATTTTATTGCGCTGACGTTGAACAAATTCGCTAAAAGCTGGGAAAAGATGTCTGTTTTTCAATCTTTTATGAATTTTTTAAAAAAAAAATGTTCTTTTTAAAGAAATCTGCAAACACCCTTGGTAATGGGAGACGGTAATGCTCCGGATTGCTGGTCAGCAAAGTGATAATTATATCTGAGAAAATTAGATGAGGAAAATATTGGAGTTTCCCATCCTTGAAAATCACGTGCTGGACCTGGAAAAACCTGGAAAAAGCCTGGAAAATGCTTGAAGAAATTTGCTATGAACCCTGTATAATTCCTTCAGGTATGCAGTTACTTCATGCAGTGTCAAATATTTGAATGTCATGTCTGTGCTATATTATAATTCCTTAAGGTATGCAGTTACTTCATGCAGTGTCAAATATTTGAATGTCATGTCTGTGCTATATTATAATTCCTTAAGGTATGCAGTTACTTCATGCAGTGTCAAATATTTGAATGTCACGTCTGTGCTATATTATAATTCATTCAGGTATGCAGTTACTTCATGCAGTGTCAAATATTTGAATGTCATGTCTGTGCTATATTATAATTCCTTAAGGTATGCAGTTACTTCATGCAGTGTCAAATATTTGAATGTCAAGTCTGTGCTATATTATAATTCCTTCATTTATGCAGTTACTTTATGCAGTGTCAAATATTTGAATGTCATGTCTGTGCTATATTATAATTCCTTAAGGTATGCAGTTACTTCATGCAGTGTCAAATATTTGAATGTCAAGTCTGTGCTATATTATAATTCCTTCATTTATGCAGTTACTTTATGCAGTGTCAAATATTTGAATGTCAAGTCTGTGCTATATTATAATTCCCTACATTTATGCAGTTACTTCATGCAGTGTCAAATATTTGAATGTCAAGTCTGTGCTATATTATAATTCCTTCAGGTATGCAGTTACTTTATGCAGTGTCAAATATTTGAATGTCAAGTCTGTGCTATATTATAATTCCCTACATTTATGCAGTTACTTTATGCAGTGTCAAATATTTGAATGTCAAGTCTGTGCTATATTATAATTCCCTACATTTATGCAGTTACTTTATGCAGTGTCAAATATTTGAATGTCAAGTCTGTGCTATATTATAATTCCCTACATTTATGCAGTTACTTCATGCAGTGTCAAATATTTGAATGTCAAGTCTGTGCTATATTATAATTCCTTAAGGTATGCAGTTACTTCATGCAGTGTCAAATATTTGAATGTCATGTCTGTGCTATATTATAATTCCTTCAGGTATGCAGTTACTTTATGCAGTGTCAAATATTTGAATGTCAAGTCTGTGCTATATTATAATTCCCTACATTTATGCAGTTACTTCATGCAGTGTCAAATATTTGAATGTCAAGTCTGTGCTATATTATAATTCCTTCAGGTATGCAGTTACTTCATGCAGTGTCAAATATTTGAATGTCATGTCTGTGCTATATTATAATTCCTTCAGGTATGCAGTTACTTTATGCAGTGTCAAATATTTGAATGTCAAGTCTGTGCTATATTATAATTCCCTACATTTATGCAGTTACTTCATGCAGTGTCAAATATTTGAATGTCATGTCTGTGCTATATTATAATTCCTTCAGGTATGCAGTTACTTATTTAGTCATTCCTCTTCTACTCTTCATTTATGCAGTTTCTCTCATACAGTGTCATAAATTCTTTTTTGTGTGCATGAAAGTTAATAAAGTTTGTTTCTTAGTACTGAAGATTGAAGATGTGCTTACTTCTTATAGAGAATTTTTAAAATATTAGTTGTAAAATTTATTACATGTCGGTCAGTTGAGGGTTAATTTGCCATTCTCAAATTTTGAACGTTACTACTAGTATAGAGTGCATTTTATTTTTTGGTTTTTGTTGTTTTTAAGAACATTTATAATTGTTTGTTTTTGTTCTGTGTATCTAGTGTTTGATGCAGAGCACAGCAACAGTAGTTGGGCAGAGATGAGACCTTTAGTCATTGGATCCTATTCCTTGAGTCCACTGACGACTGCTATGAAGCAGAGACTGATTCTGCAGTATTTAACTCCACTGGGAGACTACCACGAAGTGAGTTTTTTAGATGTGAATTTACAACATTTTTTCCAGTTCTTTTAACCATGCAGGAAGTAAATCCTGTAAAGAAATAACAGAAAAGACATTATTTGGGCACTCGCAAGAAAAAAAAAAGGGCTACAATCATCATTGTTATCTTCTTTTTGGCCCCCTGGTCACGTACTCTTGCAGCAGTGGTTAATGTAGTATATTGTTTTATGTGATGACAAATATCCAGTAGTCCTATTTTTTCTGTGTCTCATAAGTGACCCCTGGGGACTACGTGAGACAAGGGCTGCAGTAGACAACATAAAAATAAGAGAAGAAATAGGCACTCTGGAATTTGAAACAGATCCATCCGAATGATGCTATCACCATTCTGCACAAGTGACCATTTTGTGAGAGACTACAATCTGAGCTTTCAAACAAAAGAAAATAAAAAAATACATCACTTGGAGGTCTTTGTTTTCACAACACAACTCACAGCTGTGGAATATTTGACCTGAACAATCCAGACATTTTTATATAAACATGATTCGATTAATAATTTTCTTGTTTACGAATATAGGCTGAAACACACACATGAATAAGGCCGTAGTAGTTGTGACTAGTAAATCATAGATTGGGGGTAACAGAGCGTAGCATAGGTTGATTTTGGTAACGATCGTGCAAACACAGAAATGAACTAGAAGGGAAATCAGAGGCCTGTGGGTTGTAAACACATAATGGAAGACAGGGGTAGGCACTGCAAGAAAAACGGCACCAGAAAAGTAAGGAGAAGTAATAGGTATAATCATGTGATTACGAGTACCTACCATTTACCTATTGTTTGTTATGCATGGAGGCATATCTGGAGTCATCTTTATGTGACCACCAGCTATGCCAATGCTACAATATACATATGCGGAAGTGAACCTCTGTCTGTGAGCCTAATTACACCTTCATTGACTCTTGGAAATCATGCACACACTTCCAGGGATTCCCTCTGTGGTGAAACTTGTTGAGAACCCAGCATTGTAAACTAAGCTTGGAAAAGTAACTTGTCCTTGATGTAATTCTATGGCTTTGACCTGGTTGACTGCATGGAGGAGGATCTCGCTATGGGCCCAGTGATAGGAAGGGGGAGCTGAGAAGTGGCTCTGTGCAGGACATGACAATTCCTTGGGAGAGCACAGCAATTTAGCTCTGCATAGTTGGAGAGCCCCCTTGAATGGCAGAGAATGCACAGTATGCCACGCACATCTTACTCCTAGCTTAGGACCAGATGTGACGATCCTTTAAATGCAAGCCAAGCTGGAGAAACTGGAGCTCATGACTTCAACTCAGCACATTTCGGAATGGCAGAAAAGCCACAGGAAAAACCTAGATCTACAGTGTAGATAATGCCAAGGAGTCATCAACTTGGTATTGGCTGCGAAAGAGCAAGAAGCTCAGCAAACAACCACAACCTATTATTTGTTAGTTGTTTAAGGCTTACAGTCCTCGGGTTTCTCTCTTTGATTATTTCTTATTAAATCCTATAAATGATAATTTCAATATTCTACTCTCTTTTTATGCACTATATGGAGTATAGGGTAGCCACTAAAGTAATGCATAAATAATTAATAGTAAATGGTATAACGTGTAAAAATTCCATGGCTAGAGACAATAGAAACCGTGTTCTAGGCCTAAAGGCAGTCTTTTGTCGGGTACGGACAAGATCTAAAATTTTGTGACAAGTCCTTGTAACATCGAATGCAACAAAAGAAAAATGTATGCTATCAAATTATAGAGCAAGAAGAATTTGGGATAATCGTAGCAACTGCAGGTTAATTTGATGACGGTTGTTTTTCTCTCTTTTACGTCAGTGATTTTTCTAGTTAAAATAAGCAGCTAACCGTACCAAAAGACAAAATGAAACGATTACAGACTGAGAAGACTGTTTGTGATGAATTTTATACGAGAAACTATATATTTCTGCACGCAATGCCATATTGTTGAAAAATAGATCTCTGAATCATCGAATCATTGCTTTTACCAAATTTGACTGAAACCAACGTTTTGTTAAAAAAAAAAAAAATTGAGAAAAGGAAAGAAAATAAAAGAAAGCATCATATTTATCAAGACTTTGAATTTGGAAACCGTGATCTTGTGGACTTGTGTTGTTTTTCTGCACATTCGTAGTAATTATAAATTTAGTCCTTTTTATTTGAACCACTGGTTATTCACAAAACCAGACATTAAGATAAAATGAAAAAATACACTATCTACGTCAACTACAAAAAAAAAGAGACATTATCATGTTTTCATTGGCCCTGGCTTGTAGTTAAGACCAGCCAGTTGGCGGGATAGCAACCTGCGTTGTCCAGCAAGTCGATTAAGATCAAATGCCATCTGTGACAATATTCCAATCTGATGTATTTGCTTCAATACCGTTTTATATTTGTTTCATATTAATTTCCACTATATATGTTAGTGAGAATCATACATTCAAGAACTCAATACAGGCAACAGTGCTGCTTGTAACTGGCTGACGAAGGGTGAACCTGTAACGCCCTGTGTTTCCTGTTTATTGTTAATTTGTAAAACTGCTTCAATACCGTTTTATTTGTTAATATGTACAGTAGCCCACTAATTTATTTATACTATTCAAGAACTCATGCTGTCGTCTTTATCATCAACTATCTTTTTCACTCCTTATAGAACAGGGATCTACCACTGGAAGATACCAACACCATGGCACAAATCTGACAGTTATGGTCTCCTGTCAAGTGCTTGCCTGAGTTAGCACATTGTCAAACATATATTGCATTACACATGGAGCGACAAACATGGCTCGTTATTCACAGCTAATGTTAACTCAATGAACTCCAACACATAAGCACGATATCCGACGACTTTATATCACAAAACTTTAGCATAACAGCAACAACACAGGCAGACTGCTGCTGTGGCCATAAATCATAAGAAAAGCACAATATATCATGTGCACAATTGAAACATCATCCAATGGAAAGAATTTCACTATATCTCTTTCTACTGTCTACGTTCCTCATCCAATTCGTCTTCTCTCTCCACGTATCTCTACTTGCTCCAATCTCTCTCTCTCGAATGCCTTACAACATATCCCCCTTTTCACACCTGACCAGTCTTCACCACCACTTTGTTCACAACTCAGTCATGCCCGTGAACTTAACATCAGTGCTTACTGCTACTAATACATTCATGCCCACAGTCAAACTTAACAATCACTCACTTCAACTCACAACTTACATAAACACATCTAGCTCCCGCCGGAGCACTGACATTCATTCTATAAACTGTTCATGACAGTCTCTGTAGCAATTTTTTTACATGATAAGGTCGCTAGCCACCATGCACAGCCTCATATTAGTCCATTTTTTACAACTTGCCTGAGGGAGCTCTAGACCTATTTTTGGTATGTCTCCTCAGTGACATGTGGGAACCACACTTGGCTGCAGGCTTTGTCATCATTTGTGTTTTCATTTATTTGTAGTCTGGACATGAATTTCTTTCTTGTTTCTAGCTGGTCCACAGGGATGTTCTGAACTCAGTTCAGTAAAGTTTTTCTGTTCCATTCTAGCTGCTGAGTCCCATTCTAGAGCACAGTGCAATGAGTTTGATCTTCTACTACATCAACTTGAATGAGAATAAGGACATCAGACTGGCATTTGATGCACTGAGAGTAAGTCTTGTGGTTTGGCTTTATGTCACTGCATGTATTAACGTATTTTGTGCATGAAAAATTCAAATGTTATGTAACAGTTGTTGTCCCTAGAATAGGTTGTCAGGTGTCCAGCGTCAGATGATTGATTAATAATTTACACTATTGTTATTTGAGTGTCAGATTCGGTAAGCGGTTAGAGCGCATGCCTCTTGTGGCAGAGTTACTGGGTTCTGGGATCTAAACCTGGTAGCATCACGTTCCAGTCTACCCAGCTGTACTGTACTCTGCTCTTGAGTTAGGACCAGCAAAGTTAACAAGAAAGGGAAATGGTTACCCCACCTCATAAAAAAGCTGGACCTCATCCAGTGAGGTCTCTAACACATTACTCACCATAGTGGAACTACCTTTACCCTTTTTTTTTAATTGTTCAGTGATAAATGTTTGAGGATGCCATTTGCATTTTTTGTGTATTTTGTGTGTGCTGAGGATGGGTTATGACTGAAACATTGATCATATTCTGTTCACTTGCACCTGTAAAACTTACATTAGTACTGTTTTTGTTTTTTATCTTTACACTTAATGTTAAAGCATGGTCAGTCTTGTTCTCCCCATTTAATTTAATAGTCAGAAACATTCCTTAGCACACATTACTTTTAGACTGTTAGTATCAGACTTCTGCTATGTACAGTTTTCTTTTTATGACAGTTTCTTCTTGTGATTTACAGTTTTCTATTTATGACAGTTAATTGTTTGTGATTTACATAGTTTTTAAAAAATGTTGTGATTAATTCTTTCTGTGATTTACTTCGTTTTCTTTTTTGTGGCCGTTACTTTGTGTGATTTACTTGATCTTTCTTTCCCCCTGATAGTTTCTGTGATTTACAGTTTTCTTATAATTTTTTTGTGTGGCACTTTTTTCTGTGATTTACTTAAATTTTCTTTATTGTGACAGTTTCTTTTTATGGTTTACATATTTTTTTTGGTGTCAGTTTGTTTGCTGATTGTTACAAGTTTCTTTTTTTATTACATTTTCTTTCTGTGATTTACTTGGTTTTCTTTTCTTGTGCATTTGTTTATAACAATACAAAATGCCAGGGATCAGTACTACAGGTCCATATCCTGTAATCCAAAAACTGAAATACTCTCAAAATCGAAAGTTTCTTTCGGCAACTTTTGGGCAGTATTCTAACACATTGGGCAATTTTTAGGCCACTTTTCAAACATGATTTGGGGGGCATCTAGAAACCAAAATAAAATCTAGTTTCCAAAACACAGCTGTCCCTGACAATTTTGGATACAAGAATACAGAGATGTAATACTAACTGATTACATTAAAAGAAATCAACATATTTAATACCAACTGATATGAGGGTAACATGACTTTGTGGCCACCCTGTAGTAGAATCATTTAAATTAAATTTTTATCAGTAAAACTACATAACCTTCCTATGTGCAGAAGCACATTATGGTTTAGTTGAACAGTAAATTCCTCAGAATGGACCCTAACACCATCACCAGAACTGCCATGCTGTGGATTCAGAAGGAAAGCAAAAGGACGGCCACAAGCCATCTGGCAGAGAACTGTGGAGGCAGATATGCTAAGCATGAATCAGAGCTGGGGCATCACACGAAGGATGGCTGTCGACCGAGCAAATTGGAGACAGTTTGTTGCTGCCCTAAAGGACGCCACCATGCATGATGGTCACTGATTACTTTGTCAGTCAGCGGCATGGGACCAAAGAAAGAACAGTAAATGTGGCAAATAGGACTGAATGCTTGTTTCATTTGTTATAGCTAAATAATGATAAGATATGTGAAGATGATTAATTGTTGTAATTAATTTTCATCTTGTTTGATACACAGATGTGTATGCTGCCAGAGACAGTTCTGTCTGATGTTGTCTCGTAAGTAGAGTATTGCTTTTGCACCAGAATGCATTATTTTTAGGGCTGGGATTGATGTAAAAATCTTAATCGATTCATCAAATTTCTTTAATAGAAGATTAATGGATCAGTTTCAAAAAATTTGAAACAATTTTCTCTGTGCAAGAAAAAAGGGACACTCACATAAAATCAGTCTCAGGTTAGACATACTAACCTGAGATTTCGCCTCGAGTAATAGCGGGCGTACGAAAAAAAAAAAAATTGATGAATTATTAAAAAAAATCATAAAAAACATTTGTTTTTTTAAATCACTAATGACTTTATTTATTTTACTTGTTATAAAACTGAAAATATAATAAAAAATACTGAAAAGTTAAACCAAACAATTTATTGTTATTGACCATACTTGCCAAATTCCATGTCACAAACCTCTAATGTAGCAAATTCTCTTGCATTTAAGCCAAAAAACATAAACATTGCTAAATATGGAATAATGAATTAAAATTTGTTTTATCAATTGATTAAAAAAAATTTAATCATCAAGACCCCAACTGTAATTATTTTGTATCATTTGAATATTTGGTAAACAGCTTATTTTGCCAGCAAAGATAAAAAAAGGGAGGAAATATTTTCCTTTTCACTCCCAATGGAGCAACAGCAGGAAGCCGCCTGCACAAAGCATTCACATGCTCTTGCTGCGGTAATTTCTGTAGTGGTTTGTTTGACATGATGAGGTTGTCAGCACCATACACTGGCCTAATATTTAATCACCTTTTACGACACTCTATTTAGCACCACCTAACAGCTACAGAACATATGCACATTCTTCAGCTTGGCATTGGCTGCAATTGAGTGACGAGAGCTGCAGCCGTAATTAAACAACATCAACAGACGTTTAGCTCATACAAAAGAGCACATAAAGCCTAAAGCAGCGCATCCAGAAGTCAGTAACAAACTACTGCTTTCATTCTTCTTCTAGCCACCGATGGTCAAAGCAGTCAGTGGCCATCCCGCCTGGTGGCGTCTTGTAGGGCAGCAACAAATTGATTCCACTTTGTTCGGTCAGCGGCCATCCTTCGTACAGTGCCCCAACTCTGGTTCATTCTTTGCATTCGTTGACTGAGGAAAGAACTGCTTTCATTACCAACACTTATTTAGACCTTGACAACCAGAAGTCCTGTCGACTTA
Source organism: Oreohelix idahoensis (assembly GCA_024509875.1). Classification (NCBI taxonomy): domain Eukaryota; kingdom Metazoa; phylum Mollusca; class Gastropoda; order Stylommatophora; family Oreohelicidae; genus Oreohelix; species Oreohelix idahoensis. The sequence goes on from JAMPIV010022924.1 coordinate 105,707, forward strand.
AAGAACCCGTCGTAAAAAAACGTTTACTTAAATATTATTTTGTCACAGGTACAACTTGTGGCTGATGGAATGTTCCCATGACTCCAGTCGTTGCCATGCTTGCCTCTTCTTCTCCCAATCATTCACCTACAAAATTATCCTCAACCTCTTTGATCAGAAGGATGGTCTGAGAAGGCTAATCAATGTGGTAAGCTTGTAGCAAAAAAATGTTTCATTTAAGGAGTATATTGTACTCATAAGACGTGTGCACATTTTAGAATTTGCTTAATTTGAATATCCAGCTACCGGCCAAAATAATTCCAGTCTTTATTTTCTTATAGGCAGGCATGTAGTACATTGGTAGTGTTACTTTTGTTAGCATTTCTTAAAAAGTTTCAGTCTGACATGAATCCTATGTTTCTCGTGTCCAGACTTGACAATCAGTTCATGCCAGTGTGTAAATAGTAATTAACCTTTAGCACGCTGCATTCTTTGGCAAAAATTGTCGCCTACAGCTGCATTCTTTTTCCCAGCGTCCCGTTTTTATAGTGGGTGACTTGTAATGTCTATAATTTTTGTGTTTCTTGGTCAATTGCTATAATTTTTGGAATTTTTATAAATAAATGAATGATGAATCTGATGATATAAAATTTGTTTGTGTACATGTTAGATGTGATAGGAAGAGAGGAAAGGAAAGATGAAAAAAACGAAAAAAAATGTAAAAAAATAAAAAAAATTTTTTTTTAAATTTTAAAATTAAAAAAAAAAAATTTAAAAAAATAACCAACACACGAAGAGTCCATTTCCCTTGCATCTCAATGAAAGTCATTTGACCAATAGACCAATACAAATCAAATGACGATCTTTTCGTTACACCCATCATCAGTAGCAAAGGAATAAACGCTCTCGTCAGCCGTGATATTCGATCGCAACCCTAAACCTTTCCGACACACTTAATCCTAACCCCTAAAAAAAATACATACCAGGAAAGCCATTCTACTTTCGTTTCCATCTCAGCCATCAAACATATTCTGAGAACCGATATCAGCGCTTATAAAGACAAAAATTTCATCCTTACCTCATGGCGTCAGAATCCAATGAAATTATAGCGAAAATGGCTGCGTGTTCGATGCGGATTCATTTCGATTTAAAAAATTTACAAAAAATAAACGCGGATACACCCATCACTTTTGTAAAATCGGAAATGGAAGCTAACTCTCTTGCAAATAAAGTTACAACTTAACATCCGGGGCTGAAAATCACGTGTACACAAGTCATGTGCTAGAAAACGATGATAAACGCTGTCGACATATGTTGACAACAGCTGGGAGAACATAGGTTGCCTTCGTCGACATATGTCGATCGCAGCGTGCTAAAGGTTAGCTTGACTTTCTGTGTTGGATTTTTCAGTTGTATCGGGCTATTTTATTCTTTTATTTTGTTTTATTTTCTTGCATTGACATTTCTTTGTCTTGTTTTGTATTTGCTTATTTAATATTTAACGGCACCGTTCAGAAAGCAATGGCAAACTACTGAATGAAAAAAATTGCATAGGAAAATCACAAACAGCCAATAAAAGCTGGGGTTGATTACCACGTCCTGTAAAGGATAAGCAACTAACTTTTATTTAATATTACCTTTCCTCCCTCATAAGTCATGTTCTTTCCCACTTTATTGATATTTTTCCATGTCGATCTTTTTCTGTTTTATTAATTATTCTTTTGCCATGTGTTTGTTGTGTCCTTTGCCATTTTCTCATAGCCTATTTGTATTTCTCATCTTTGTCTCCTTTTTGTGACTGGCTGATGAATGGTTTAACCCATAACATCCCATGCTTCTACCAGTTTTTATTATTTAGTTCATGTTTTTGGCTGTTTCCAGTAAAAGCGCATTTCTGGTTTTTTCATATGTTTACCGTTCTCACCATCTTTCTGCGGATGTATTACCTAACCTTCAGTTCTGTCTTTCCTTCTTTCTCTTGCACTGCTGGTTTCCAATTCAGTGTATGACACATTCAACTAGTGATTGATATATTTCTGAAGTGCTGGCACCTAATTCCTAACTGCTTGCTTTCTAATACTACTTCCTCTTTGTTATTCTTTTAATGGTGGACCAGTGAAATTGGCCTTACTGTCAAAAGATAACAAATCTGTTTAGAGTTGGTACATTAACCTTCTTTGTGTACAACAAAGCTGATTGAGAAGTTTACAGGGGAAAGAGCATTGAAAGCAGGGATTATATGTTATTATCCAGCATTTTGCCTCTTTGACCTGATGCAGCATAGCTAAACTCCATATTAAAAGCTGAGGGTGCCTGTGGTCATTATTCGTACCCTGGGTGGGGCTACAGAGTATACAGCCTTCGTATTTTTTGTGTAATTACATCCCCCATCAAGTTCCTTAATCTTCTGATCACCTTCTGGTTGCTGTTACATTGGTATGACCTGACATCTACTTACCAATATCTGCTGCCATTTAGGACAACCGCAGTTTGTTGAAGACCTATGCTTCTCAGGGAGCTGAAGGGTAGCGAATGAATGAATGAAGGAAAAATTGTTTAGTCTGCAGTCTTGCTGTCAACAGATCAGCACACTGAGTATCCTCAGTACAGACCCACATGATCCTGAGAATGACGATGAGCTGCATCAGATGAGGCAGGCAGCCCGTCTTGTTTGTGACGCCTTGCGCAAGTACTTTGAGGTGCACACTGCCTTGAAAGCTGATGAGCTGCGGAGTCTACATCATCATGATGGTGGAGCATCCACGCTTAAAGAGAGCAAGGTATGCTATGTATGTGTTCAAAGCATTTTGAAAATCAGAGGTCGCTAATACCTAATAACAGATGTATTAACGCTTTGGGAAAAATTCTTTTCACAGTCGTTAGATATAAAATGTTTAAAACTTTCAAAGAGTTAATATGAGTGATTGTGTGCAGTGTGAGCCATAGGTCACATACTCTTTCAAAATAACATGCGTAGTAGATTATTCTAATAATTGTTGTTTACATCTTTTGCAGGATGCCCTAAAATTTCAAGTGCATCATGTCTACCTCTCCTAATCCTTTTTTTTTATTTTAATGTTGGACATATTGTTAAAAAATTCCCTAACAGATAGATTGGAAGATGGCGTCCAATCAAATGACCTGCAAGATCTCCCGCTTTAACTCCAGCAGATTATTGCTTATAGGGATATTTCAAGGGCACGGTTGATGATGGTCGGAAACCTAAAATCCTAGAGCAGGGGTCGGCAACCAGTGGATATCACCCCATCCCCCTGCCCCCACTTAAAATTGCACATGAACGCACACACACAGACACATCACATGGTAGATCTTTAGAGGGCCCAGTGTTTCTAAAGTAGATCCCAAAAGCTCCTGGGTTGCCGACCACTGCCCTAGAGGATCACAAAAGAGTGATAAAAAAGGAGTTTCAAAGAATTGACCAAGATTTATGTCATAGAGTTTGTGCAAATTGTCTTAAAGGCCAACTTTATGTACACCATAGTTAAAGATAAATAACTTTATATTTATAAGTAAATAATTTTAGTATTCTGTCATTGTCATGGTGTATTTCATTTACACATACCATTACATTCGGCCAAAAGATTCGGAGAATTTTCCTTAGGCAGATTGTATGGAAAGAGGACAATTTTGACATTTTCTTCTCTGTTACTCTCCAGCATTCCGCATTATAGAGAAGCACAGAAAGTACACAGCTCTCATATAATCTTAATTTGTTGTTTGTGCTGTACTGAAAGTACTTCCAGATGTTGTTTAGACAAGAAAGCAGCCTTTGCTACATGTTTTAAGCAAAAGGGTGAAGGACTTATGGCTCACCCTATATTTTTTATAATTCCCTAGTTTTTCAGATAACAAGAACTTGTATTTTCCTGCATCATGAGACAATCATTGGAAACAAATCATAAAGTCTTGTATGCTATCAGATTGAATTAATAATTGGTAGCATTCCTTGTCTAAGAATAAATGATAAGTAATTTTTCCTATGCCCTTTGTAGTTACCCGGAGTCTGTGATAAGACAAAGAACGAGATTACCACTTTCTCAGGCATTTAATACCAGGTGACTAATATGAGGTTGTGCTTGAGGTTGGCAACCTCATCATGTAAAGCGAATTGCCACAGAAACCCTTGCTGCAATGTCAGTGCTTAATGCAGGCTTCCTGTAATGGGACCAGTTGCGGGGGGGGGGGGGGGCTCTGTACTCCATAAGGAGAAAAAGGGAAAATAAATTGTCATTATCTATAAAGTAAGTGGTCAGAAATAGTGTTATTATAAGATTCATTGATGAGAATTTGTTTTGATCTAAGAATCAGAAATCAGAAACATTTCTCACTGAAGAATTGGTGGTCATAAAGGAAGAGTGTGAGATTCATTTTGATAAATAAATGTTATTATTTAAGAAGCCAGAAACATTCCTAGTTGAATTGGAAGTGTAAGAATCATTGTGAAAACTAAATATTATTGGTTAAGAATAAGAAGTCAGAATCATTCCTAGTTGAAGAATTGGTAGTCATAATGCGAACAGTGTAAGAATCATTGAGATAAATAAATATTGTTGGATAAGAATAAGAAGCCAGAAACATTCTTTGTTGAAAAAAAAAACTTTTTGCTCATCTCTAGTTTTTACGTATTCTTCTTTGCTGATATTTACAATTCTTGAAATTTTTCTAATTTTATCCTGATTTTGTGAGTTTTTGAACTTCTTATATTGTGAATGTTTCAATTGTTATCATAAATGTGTGAATTTTCGTGGTTTTTGATAATTTGTGCACGTTTATTATCAGTCTGTGAAAGGATGCAAGTACACCTTGGAGGAGAACATGGACATCCTTCTAGAGTATTTGCCTCCCAAATCCAACTGGACCCCTGAAATAAACCTTTACCGACTGGGTGGCCAGAACATTCTCTGTCAACTTGTGGCCATGTCACCAGAGTGGGACAATTATCAGGGGAAAATTAAAAAAAAAAATTAAAAAAATGACCAACGAACGAAGCGTCCATATCCCTTGCATGTCAATGAAAGTCATTTGACCAATAGAGCAATACAAATCAAATGACGATCTTTTCGTTACACCCATCATCAGTAGCAAAGCAACAAACTCCCTAGCCAGCCGTGACATTCGGCCGTAATCCTATATTTTTCCGATATTCCTAATCCTAACCCCGAAAATTATACATACTTGAAAGGCCATTTTACTTTCGTTTCCATCTCAGCCATCAAACATATTCTGAGAACCGATTTCAGCGCTTATAAAGACAAAAATTTCATCCCCACCGCATGGCGTCAGAATGCAATAAAATTAGAGCGAAATGGCCGCGCGTCTGATGCCGATTCATTTCGATTTAAAAAATTTACAAAAAATAAACGCGGATACACCCATCACTTTTTTAAGATCGGAAACGGAAGCTAACTCTCTTGCAATTAAAGTTACAACTTAACATCCGGGGCTGAAAATCACGTGTACACAAGTCTTGTGCTAGAAACGATGACAGCCGCAAGGCGTAACATATCGCCTTCAGCTGGCAGAACATAGGTTACCTTCGGCGAGATGTCTCGCCGGAAGCGTGCTAAAGGTTAAGATCTTTTTGCCCTATGCAGTCCACCATGTTCTCTTTAGTTTCTCTCACATTCTCAGCATGGTCATACACTTTCTAGAAGTTAGTCTTTTCCTTGTTTGTATTTTATGGAGCCACCACAACAGTTGGTTCCCTTTACAAGAAGCCTGCATCTAAGCATTCATGTGCTTTTGCAGCAGTGGTTTCTTTACAATTTGTTTGACATGATGAGATTGCTAGCTCCATGCACAACCTCATTTTTGTTATTCAGACATTTGTGTGGTTTATTTTATTTTATTGGTTTTGTTTGATTTTTGTCTCTGTTCTTCCTTAGGAGTGATACCATTGTATCGGCTCTGGATGTGGTAGCCATGTGTGCCGTTTCTCACAGAACTCAACTTCTGCTGTGTGGGACTGTGGACTTGCCGGACAATGTCAGAACCCCAATAATGAGGTCAGATTTTCTTTCTGCTGTACTTTGACAGTGCCAAAGTAAGAAGCTAAATTTGAAAACAGAAAGTATTCATCTTTTTATTAGGCAGCGAATGTGGGAGTATAAAAATAATACTTTATCCTGATTTGTCCATTGTTTTCAGAATTTTCTTCATTAATTCAGTCATTTACAGAATAGAAATTTTCAGCCTCTTGTGCTTCAGTAATTACTTCCAGAGTTTTGCATGAGGGCAGATCAGACATAAGCAACGAATAGTAAGGGTAAGGTAAGGTAAAGGATCCCGTTACACGCCTATTCAGGCATATTGGGAATAGAAAAGTTGAATACTATTTCAGTGCATTATTTAAATTGTCGCTGCTTGTGGAGTATGACGACTGCAAGAAGCCTGCACTAAAGCATTCTCATGACAGTGGTTTCTGTTGCACTTTGTTTTACATGATGAGTTTGCCAAACACGTGCACAACCTCATATTTTGACAATGTGCCTGAGGGAGCAGTCCTATTCTTTATGTCAGAATTTAACTGTAGGATTCTACGCCCTTAATAGGCCAGAGTAGACTGAAACACACAGAACTGGATACAGAAATGAAAAATGGTGAAGATATGGACAAACCTTGGTCTGATGGCACGTAACAGGAGAACTTGACTTGCGTTCTTGGGGAGCTGAAGGGTCATGAATGAACGATTTTAGCCCTTACTGCCATGCTGAAGTAACTAGTAATTGTTTTCACATTTCAGTGTGGTCGTTGGTCTGGTAGAAGGAGATGTCATCTCAGACCCTGAGATCATGAAAGCTGCCTTGAGAGTTATAGTTAACTGTGTATGCGGACCTGTGGAAAGAGTGAGTATAATAAAGTAAACGTGGAGAGTTGATGGTCATTTGTGTGTGTTGACAGATCACAGAGCTAATGGTTAGCTGTGTGTGTTGACCTGTATTGAGAGATCACAGAGTTAATGTTTAGCTGTTTGTGTTGACGTGTTGAGAGATCACACTAATGGTTAGCTGTGTGTGTTGACCTGTGTTGAGAGATCACAGAGTTATGGTTAGCTGTGTATGTTGGCCTGTGTTGAGAGATCACAGAGTTAATGATTAGCTGTGTGTGTTTTAGAGTATCACAGAGTGAGTATAATAAAGTGAACATGTGGAGAGTTGATGGACATTTGTGTGTGTTGACCTGTGCTGAGAGATTACAGAGTTAATGGTTAGCTGTTTGTGTTATTTTTAGAGTATCACAGCGTTAATGGTTAGCTTTGAGAGTTGTGCATACCGGTCAACCTCCTGAGACCAAAAACTGAACGCCGGAGCAAAAAAAACCTTACCAAAAAATATATTAACTTATTAAACGTGAAGCGGTTTTAAACAGACAAATGACATATACTAATTAGTTTACCATTTGAAATAGTGCAATATAAAACAAACTAATAAAGTCTCATGCTGTTCTTTATATGTATTAGAAATACTGCAAGTGACAATAAATTAAAATGTAAGTTATATCCCATAAAATTATCACAGCCTTCATAACATGGTGATGTTTGTGTTAGTTTTATAAAGTGCACCAGAAAATCAATAACTTTATAACAGTATTCAGATTATAATGGTGATATTAAATAAATATATATATATATAATAAAAACTGTATGTCCAGAGGAAGATTGGTATCTCCCCTATCTATTAACACTGGTTTCAGTACAGTATAATGTTGCCTTCTCCAGCAAGGCAAGCCTGGATGCGGCGAGGCATACTTCCCACAAATGTTTGTAGGTAATTGTGAGTCAGACTGTCTCAGTATTTTTCAGCTACCTTCTTCAATTGTTCAACGTCTCTGAGTCCACTCTTTTTTAAATGATTCTTGGGTAGTGCCCAAACGTTTTCAATTGTGTTTAGGTCGGGACTGTTGCTGGGCCACTTCAGCACTATCACATTCTTCTCTTGCAGCCATGCTTTGGTGGTATGAGCTGTATGCTTTGGGTCATTGTCATGTTGAAATGTGCACCCATCGGGGGTACATGACCTGCATAAATGGCAGAAGGTGTCCCTCTAGTATGTCGATGTACCTTTCTTTCGTGAGAATTCCAGTGAAAACACACAGTGGGGTGGCACCTCTTGCTGCCACCCCTCCCCAAAAAATGGAATTTATGGGTATGTTTCGGTCGCTGGTACACAGGCGTTACAGAGTCTTTCATCCAAATATTTATTTGAACAGGATAAGACCAAACAGAACATTCATCTGACAAAATCACACATGTCCCATGACATATTTTGTGTGTTCGTGGCAGCAGTTCAAGTGCATCTGTTTGTGAGTCTCTGTGAGAAATGGTGACGAAATTACCCGCTTTTTTGTGTAATTCATCCTGTGTAGCTCCGGTTGACAGTAGCATTAGATACTTCTGGTTTCCCAAATCGATCATGCGCTGCCGTATGTTTTCTACTCTTCATTGGCCCAGCCCGAACGATTTGGGCGAGACGCCGATGGTCCTTTGTGTCCAAAATTCTTGACCCCCCACTACCTTCTTTTCGCTCGATTCCATTACCTGCTTTTAATTTACTCACAACTCTGTAGACAGTCCGCTCAGGAATGTTCAAGGTTTTAGAAATGTTGGAACATGTTTGATTTCCTTCATTCCAAAGCTGTGAAATTAACATACACTTTGACTTTGTGTCCATTTTCTGCCACTAGCATTAGAAATTGTCGTCTGCTCTATTATCAAGGGACTTTACTCTACGCTAATTTTTTTTTTACTTTTGGTAGTGTTTGCTCACTTAAGTGGAGTGTAAATTTGGGGCAGAACATGCATATTTAATTAGATTTCAGCATATTTAGCTGAGCAATATGACTGCCATTTTTTTTGCAAAGTACTGTATATATATATATATATATATATATAATAAAAATGAAGACAAAACACAACCATATTTAAGAGCAAAAATATCCTAGTAGTTGTAAACTGATGTGCTCAAACAGTCATTATAATGCTAGTTTTCAATTAAAGATTTCATCCCGTGCATAAAATACTGTTACTACTACTATGACCTCTGAACTTTTGTTTCTGAAAGCTTAAGATCTTTTTTTTTTTATTTAAAAAAAAAAATTATTTTTAAAAATAGAAAATCCGTACGAGTCTGTACGGCCGAACACTGCTAAAAGTATTTTTTAAAAAACGTACACTGTATGGCAAAAATGTACAAGTTGACAGGTATTGTTGTGAGTGTGAAATACAACTTTGGAGAGATGAAATCAGGACAGATGGTCTGTTGTGAATGTGAAACAAACTTTGGAGAGATTAAATCAGGGCAGATGGTCTGTTGTGAGTGGGAAAAAAACTGAGAAAACTGTAAAAAAGAATGAGTGCCTTGAAATTGATGGTCAGCTGTGTGTGTTTATCTATAAGGGGTAACACAGAGTTAATGGTTATCTATTGTTGTGTGTTAATACCAAAGAGTATCAATAGTATTCAGCTTTGTGTTAGTAAACTGAACAGTGAAAGTATCATAGAGTTAATGGTCAGCTGTGAGTGTTGGCCTAAATAGAGAGTGAGTATCACAGAGTTATTTGTTAGCTGTGTGTGTGGGTGAGTATGTAAGTGCATGAGCATGATTGAGAGTCTGTGTGTGAGTGAGTGACATTCAGCATTGTGTTAAACAGGTGCAGAGAGAAGCTTTCACAGGGTTGAAGGTATGTTTTGTGTGTGATAAAACTGGAGTCTGAGCTATTAACTCTTTAAGTACTTCACGCAACTGATTATATTCAGTTGAAGTAAGAAAGACTTCTTCAGTGCTATATCAAGAGTTCTTCAGTGCTATATCAAGAATTTTTTAGTGCTGTATAGTGCCAATCGTGACATATGGAAGTGAGTCAAAGACAGTTAGTAAACTGACATGAAAAGATGTTATTTACCAAATACACACCATAAACCCTTGACAAGTTTCTTGCATCCTTTGGTGGTATCCCAGGTTTGGAATCCCTGGTCGATATGTAGACCTATGAAATGATTATTTATTTACATATACTGTAGTTACATTTAAAATACACATTCATCATATTTAGTATGTTAGAGCCACAGCTTGAGTGAATATCATTGGATTATTACTTTTGATAATTGGATGCCATTACAAGTGACAGGAATGTCCTTTTTGTTTTTTTTAATCACTGAGGTATGCATGAAGGCATATCTGGAGTCATCCTTATATGACCAGCAGCTATGCACAATGCTGTAGTACATAGATTAGGATGTGAACCTCTGTGAAGCTAATTACATTGACTCTTGGGAGCATCCTTACACTTCCAGGGATTCCTCCTCTGGTGAAACATGCTGAGAACCTAGCTGGAGGAGTCACTTGAGCCCCAGACATAACTTGGCTTTTACCTGGTTGCCTGCATGCAGGAGATCTCAATATGGACCCCATGATAGGCAGGGGGAGCTGAGGAGTGGCTTTGTGTAGGATGTGACGATGCCTTGGGAGAGCCCAGAACCAGAGCACAGTATTTTAGCTATTTTGTCATTGCATAGACTGGAGCACAGTGGAACCTAGTGTTGTACCCGGCCGTGAAGCAAGCGGTCCAAGCACCCTGCCAGTCAGATTCACATAATGACTATACATGAAAATGTATAATTCTTTTACAAGGAAATGTAGTCATTGCCCAGTGCACCTAAGGAAGCTTAAGACAACTGATTCACGTTGTAGAAAGTATCAGTAGTACATGTTTTTTTTGTGTGCCAGCAGTATGAATCTCTACTCATTTGTTATCTTTGTATGAGTGTTTAGTTTCTTCTTCTTCCTTCATACACATCTTTATTTTATTCTAGGCTGAACATAAAATCTTTGATACTATCTTTTACTGTGCAGGTGTTGCTGAAAACTCTGAGTGTCAAGACCCCTATCATTGAAGCAGACGGAATGAGGATGCTGGCATGTAAAGCACTGGTCGGGATGGCCAGATCAGAGACCATCAGGCAGATCATTGGGAAACTTCCACCTCTTAATAATGGGCATTTACAGAGTAAGTAGCCCTAATTGTTACTGTTATTTGCTGTCATCTGATGCATGACAAGTGCACTCATGTGGAACTGAATGAAAGAACCAGACAAGACACTTGTGGAACAAGAGGTGAGGAGAAAATGCTGGTGTTGGATAGGACAAATAGTGAGAAAACCATGTGATAGCATTACAAAGCAGTCCCTGTTCTAGAATCCTTAGGGTAAGAGAAATGGAGGAAGACCATAAAAAAAAACGTGGAGAAGAGAACTGGAGGTAGACAAGAAAGAGATAAAGAAGACATAGAAAGACTTTGAATGGATGGCACAGGACAGGAGGGCTTTGCTGAAGACTTGGTGCTCCATGGAGAGCTGAAAGTTATTAATGATGATAATGTTTACTTGCCCATGTATTACTGGGGCCTGAAAGAGGAGCCAAGATTTTTAACACTGTAACCTACCAAGCATGTCATAAAAGGCAACTACTGAGAATTGGGCATGGTGCCAGCTCACCCCCCACCCCATCCGGTAGAAACTTTACGCCACAAAAATCTTAACAACAAGATGGGCAAGTCAGTTTAAGAAAATAATTGAACTCTGTCGTCCAAGAAACACATTCAGAAAAACCAGTTGATGATAGCATTACAAGTCAGTTACTGTTCTGGGTTCTCCATGGAAAGAGAAATAGAGGGAAACCAAATAAAACAAGGAGAAAAGAATTGGAAATAGTAAAAAACAGTCATTTATAGGAATTTCAGAATTTTCCCCTTAAATCAGAGTGGTTTGGAACCTTTTTTTGTGAATCAAATAAATCATAAAATTCCTTCTTGTGCTATATATTCTTCAATCCTGGCACAGTACAGATATGTACATCTTTGCAAATTGTATTATGCCACAATTATCCTCATAATATTGTTCTTGTAGTACTTAGTACCTGTTATTAGTCACAGTCTGTACTTTTCCATGATTTCCTTTTCTTCTTCATAGTGAAAAATGACATATTGGGACTGTATAAACTGACCTTATTTATAATGCAGGTCTGATGAAGGAGCCAGTCTTATCAGACAAACGTCACGTGCACCATCAGTTCTGTAAATACGCCTCAACTCTGCTAGAAAAGATTGCTGGGAGACAGGCCAATGTTTTAGGTGCAGCCACACTGGAGGAGATTAGAAAAGTAAGCAAGCCTCTGTTTAGAATTTGTATGTCATCATTTATCATCATTTTTTTTCTTAAGCGGAACATGTGGCCACCAGTGCGCCTGGCATCTTTACAGTATTGGTTGGCAACTAGGGGTAAATTACTCCATCAAGGGTAATTTCAAGGTTTCTGGGGGTAAAGATCAATAGTTACGAGTGTCAGTTTAACCAATAGACTGGCTAGGATTAGAATTAAATTCTGTAGTTTTACCCAGATTAAAAATTGCTACTTAAGTTTAACCCCAGTTTGTATGTAAGACAACCTGGTGGTTTTTTTTTTGGTCAGATTTATTTTTGCCATTAATATAACAAATAGCTTCTGTAGCCAGTATACTGCCCTGGCAAAAATTTACAAAAATTAGGAAACCTACACACCACAAAAATATTAATAGAACGTGTGATTCCTGTATACACACATTGGGATCCTCGCCGGTGCTACAGAGTTCGTGCAAGAGAATGAAGACAGACAGGGAGGCTCAGGATGGACAGAGAGGCTCAGGATGAGGCTTAATGGAACTTGATTTGTCATTGTGTCATGTACTCTAGTGTGTGTGACATTTTGACAGCATTTCACATATTGGAGATAAGAAGAAGGTGCTGACGATGGATATGACTCACATTGAGAAAAACCTGTTGATAGCATAACAAGGCAGTCCTTGTTCTGGAATCCCCAGGGTAAGAGGTGTAGGAGAGAGAGAAAAAACACATGCAGAAGACAACTAGAGGCAGAAATGGAGGTGAAAAAGAAGACTTGGAAAGACCTTGAACAGATGGCACACTGGCTTAGATTTGAAGGCCTTTACACTTTTGGGAATCCACATGTGCACAGTGGTGAAGCAGACAATCGTAGCTTGTGCATGTGTTTATTCAGTTTGTTATGCCCTGTCCTGAGTCGAAAAATAGTTATCTGTCCCTGCCGGTCGAGAGTGTGATAGTCGTCTTTGGGTTGGTTCTGTTCTCTTCTGATAGTCTGGATAGCTCTCTTTTTCTCAAAGTATGTGATCACATTCTCCTCCCTTTTTTGCAAGTTTATCTGCCTTTTCATTTCCGGGTACACCACAATGAGATGGTACCCACTGAAGTATGGTTCTCTTTTTGGCAGCTACCTTGTTTAGTTCATTTCTCAGATGCGGGAGTTTACCACCCTTGAGAGCTTGCAGGACAGACAGTGCATCTGTGAGGATGACTACCTGGTGGCAGTCAGAGTTGGTGTTATAAATCATATTTGCAGCTTGCTCTAGAGCTTGAACCTCAGCTGTATAGTTGGAACAGAATTTACCAGTGGGAATGTGCCTAGTCTCATAGTGGTTGTCAGGATATGAGATAAAGATACCGGCACCTCCATTCCTAACAGCATTAGTTGCTGATCCATCTGTATAGGCATGTATCCATGATTGATCGGGATAGCTTTCTTGGATCATACTCAATGTAGCAGTTCGTTTTTGCAGATCATTATACTCACATCCACTTGTGACTGACTGATGTATTAATTTGGAGGGCACTGCTGGCCTGCTCCCATGGTACAGGGTATAGGGTGGGCTTCAGTGGTGTTGTCTTCATGGATAGGTCTTCTTGATGCTGTCTTATAAGTCTTTTCCCCCGATGCACAAAGCTGCTACGCTTTAGACGTCCCAATGCCAGATCATCTAGTCTTGCCTTCATTGGGTGCATTGGCATACTGTTGTACTTTTCCATCTGGATCATGGTTTTTTGTGTCTCTTCTATGGGACAATGTCTGTAATCCAGCAACCTTCTGCATCTCTGTTATTGGTGTAGTTTTCATGGCTCCTGTAATGAGCCTGAGAGCTTGATTTTGCACCTTGTCCAAAGACTGCAGATGTGAGTTAGCAGCTGATGACCATGCTGCTGAGCTAAACTCTAAGTGTGGTCTTATTACTCCATTATAAATCTTCTTTAGATTTCGTTCATTTGCTCCCCAGTTGGTACCTGCTAATTTTCTGAGTATGCCTAGTCGTCTTCGGGCCTTTCCTTCTGCATTTTCAATATGCTTATTCCATGTAAGCCTTTGGTCAAATGTCACCCCAAGATAGGTGGGGTAGCTTTCTTCCTTGATCACGGTTGTCCCTAGGTGTATGTTAGCTGATTTGTCCTTGGGGGCGAGGGAGAACAGTGTTGTGGAGGTTTTGTCTGTGTTTATTGTGATAAGCCATTTCTCTGCCCATGACACTAGCATGTCTGCTGCCCGCTGCATTCTATAATTTGCTGTGGTGACATTTTCATCAGCGCACCAGAGTACTAGGTCATCTGCATATAAGGCAGCTTTAACTCCTGCAGGGAGATCTTTCACCAGGTCATTGATGTAAACAAGGAAGAGTGTTGGGGAAATTACTCCTCCTTGAGGTACCCCCTGATGGAGCAACACTTTTCTGCTCTGCAGACCGTCAAGAGTGACTCTAGTTCTCCTGTTATGCAAGTATGACTGGATCCATTTCATCATGTTGCCTTGGATTCCACTTCTCCTAAGTTTTGCAATGAGGCCATCTTTCCACACCTTGTCAAAGGCCTGCTTGAAGTCGACCCAGATCGTTAGGACCTTTTTCTTCTCCTGGAAGGCATCTTCTATTGCTTGAGACAAGTAAGTAACTTGGTCTTCTATACTGTAGCATTCTCTAAATCCAGCTTGTTCCGGCACCAGGATCTGCTCAGACTCTAAATACCATTTCAATCTGTGGTTGACTATTCGCTCCATAGTCTTCCCAACACAGCTTGTGAGACTGATTGGCCGGTAACTTGCAGCCTCGGTCTTACATTTCCCTTTCTTTAGTATGGGTATTGTGATGGCTTCTCTCCATACTTGGGGTACCGTTCCTTTCAACCAGCTGTGGTTGAATATCTCAAGCAGTTTTGTCTTTGCTGCTGAGCTCAGATTTACTAGCATTTCGTTGCTGATTTGTCTGGGCCGGGTGACTTTTGAAACTTAAGCTTGGAAATAGCCTTCTGTAGTTCTCCTAGTGTGATGGGTTCCCTCATTGGGGCAGGAGTATCTGTCTGTCCCATGGTTGCCAGTATTTCTTTTCTTATCTCTCTCTGATGATCTATGTTAATGGGTAAGTTGCTTTCTGAACTGTATCTTCTAGCAAACAAGTCTGCAGCTTGTTTTCCTCTGAAAAGTTTGCCACCTTCATCCAATGTGATAGTCTGCCTAGGTGAGGAACGCTCTTCATTTAGAGACTTGACTAATCTCCAAAGTTTCCTGCCGTCTTTCTCAAGGTTCAGCGATGCCGTTTTAGTTCTCCAGCTTTTCCGTTTTTCTTCTAGCTTTGTTCTCTGAAACTCTGCTACAGCCTTTTTCCATTTGTTGTGAGTTTCAAGTGAAGGCTGAGACTCTGCGTCCTTTCTAGCCCTGTCCATAGCTTCCTGACGTTCTTGGAGTGTGCTGGACCAGTATGGTATGTAGTTACGCCGGCATCCTTTGGGAATGGTTTCTTTTGCAGCTTGTAGTATGCATCTGTTGAAGTCTTTTACCACTTCATTAATGTCTCTGTTCTGTACCTTGAGGGTAGACAGCAGCGTGTTCACCTGATGCCTGAATAAACCCCAGTTGGCTTTTTTGTAGTTCCATCTTGTAATGGCTGGGCCTGTACTGAGAGTTGCACTCTGGACAGTAAGAAAGATTGGGCGATGGTCGCTTCCCCCTAGTTGGTCTCCTACTTCTCTACTAATAGATCCAGCTATATCTGGTGTGGAGAAGGCAAGATCTGGTGTTGAAGTTGTGTGCCATCCTCTGGAGTAGAAGGTAGGAGTATCTGTGGCATTATTGACTAGGATTAGGGAGTGATCATCTTGCCAAGTTTCAACCTCTTCACCTCTGTGATCCAGATGGTTTATAGCCCCAGCTCTGGGAGTGGCTATTAAAGTCTCCAACTGCTATAAAGTTGGTGGCTGGTACCTGTATAGAGCTGAGACTCAGGGGTTTGTTGTTCGGACAGTAATAGTTCAGGAGTTCTATTTCCATCTTGTCTACCTTTATCTGCAACAGCTGATATTCTGCTCCATCCATGAAGGTTTTCCTTTCGTGTGCAGGAATGTTATTCCTTACAAGAGTAAGTACTCCTCCTTTTCGTCTATCTTTTCTGTCGGATCTGAAGCATTGATATCCCCTTATTTTAAAGGTTTGATCTGCTTTCAAGTGAGTCTCTTGGATACAGCAAACACTGACTTGCTTCTCATACAAGATGTTTTTTCCAGCTCTGTCTTTTTGCTGTATCCAGCCTGCTTGCTGTTCACTCCCTCTGCATTCCAGTGCATCATGACAAGTGGCACTCTGGGTTTCTCTTTTTCTGTTTTGTTTTGGTCAGTAGTTCTCCTCCGCCGTCTGCTGACTCCACAAGACGGTCTAGAGGGTCCTCCAGTAGCTGAGGGTGGGCTCTGTCGAGGCTCAGAGCCCGGCACTGCACCTGCCTGGTGGAGCTCCACAGGGCGAGCACCAGTACGAGATTTATTTGACGGTGTACTCTCCATAGAAAAAAAAAAAAAAGCGAGAGTTGCTTGATACTGTGGTTTCCGGTGCGCCTTCTGGCCCAGTATCTATGACTTTAGCACCTGTTCAACGGGAGAGTGGGCTCATCCCTAATCTGTTTATGTTCCCAGTAGTAGACTATTCGCAAGCAGCCTGGGGGTGTCACTGCTCTGCGCGGACCTTGTTTACCGAGGCGGCGTCCGAGCTCGTATGGTGAAAATATGGTTGCATTATCTTCAAAATAGCCCTGTCTTTCCCGTGGCTTTTCTGCCATCCTGCAACTTTGAGTTAGGGAGTTCTGAGCTCCAGTCTCGTTCCCAGGCATTTTATCCTGGCCTGGCACGCATACAGAGGACCCCACTTCTGGTTCTAAGTTAGCAGTTGGGGATAGGTGGGGTAGCACACTGTGCATTCCCCGTCATCCAGGGGGCTCTCCAACTATGCAGAGCTTGCACAATGCTGTGCTCTGGTTCTGGGCTCTCCCAAGGAATCCTCACGTCCTGCACAGAGCCACTTCCAGATACCTACCACCTGCCATCCCTCCACTGTAGAATCTCCTGCATGCGGCCATCCCGTCAAGAGCCAGTATTAAGTCTGGTGCCCATGTGATCCCCCCAAACCCAGTGTGAAATGCTGGGTTCTCAACATGCTGCAACACAGGGGGGATTGTGATGCTCAGCCATCTCTCTCAACTCTGCACCGATAAGTGACATCGGGGACTTAACTGTGCCTCAGTACTGGGAGGCTCCGTTTCCGGGTACACCACACACAGCCAATTGAGGAACGGTCGTCGTGGGCGTGTCTTCAGTAGGGAAGTTGTGGAGTCTTCCTGTCCATGTTCTTGCACATCCTAACAGTGCCCGCAAGACATCGGAGGTTTGGAGAGTGGCCTTCTCTGCTTTTTTGAGCCGGGATGGGCTCCCCGGGCAAGTCTTGATGGGGATCGGGACGTGTCCACGCGCCAGTGGGCCCAGCATCAACCGCATCTGATGGAGGACTTGCTCTGCCAGGTTTGAGTTAGTGAATTCCAACTTTGTCATCTTCATGGCATTGTGATGCTGGGGTGCCTGTGGATTTCCTACCACCCCGGGTAGAAGCCAGAAGTGTACTGTGTCAGCTCTGGGGGAGATAAAGGGGGTGTTTCTGCATCTCCTTGAGATATGTAGCCAAGGTAGGGCTCACAGTGCTCATTCCCCGCCACCAAATTGCCTGCTGGTTACGCCGAGTTCTCCGAGGCTCTAGGCATGTGACCAAGAGTTGAAGGCAATAGGATCGTCACGTCCTGAGTCTCTGTGCCTGTACGATGGGTTCCGATCTTCAGGAAGCAGTCCACACTCGTTCCCACTCCTAAGACTTGTTCAGTATCCATCTGGCTCCTTCCCACCCACAGAGGGTGTGTACGGTGTAGTGCACCGGTTTTATTATCGAGTTTTGCTCCTCTAGATCCGTTGTGTTTAGCCTGAGGATTCGCACCCTCAGTTACCAGGACTACCTCGAGGAGGGTGTGGCTCTTCACCACGCACAACGATCTTGGGGTATGAGAGGTTTTGCTAGGCCAAGAGACTGACACCGCAATGGTCGCTCCTTTCATGAACAAGAATTCACTAGGCCTAGGGTGAAGCAAGGGGGGAAACCCACTACCCACAACACCAACACATCATACCCCCTGTCTGTAAAGACTTTGCCCCACCTTCTTGATGAAACCCTGCTTTTAAGATCTCTGGGAAATACTGGTCAAAGCTGTCAGAGCCATAATTATATTTTTGGTAATAAGTGCTCAAGAAACTTAATGCGGCAAAGTAAAAAGGTTCAGGGGTTCAAAACCTGGAAGTTTCATGTTTGCACGTCTGCGCAGTTGTAAATGGGCACTTGACTCTGCTCTCGAGTAAGGGAAGACAAAGACAGCGAGGAAGGGAAGTGGTTGCCCCACCTCATATAGCTGGACTGGGAAGTCTCTAACACTTTACTCCCCTTTGGCTGTATCTGCTATGGGACTACCTCTACCGTTACCATAGTGTTTAATGTCTGTTGTTTTTCACTTCATCTGCAGGCTGGCGTTGTTGCTCAAACCAAAATTGTCTACCATGAGAAAGAGCTGCTGCAGTTGATACATGATCATCTAGCGTCACGAGGTATTGGAGATTGTGTTCTTCTTTAAGTTTTAGAACAGTTGTCAATTTTACCTTGTTTTTTTTTTTTAAACAGACAGGGCCGCATCCCTTGGGTTGATTGTTGTACCGATCTTCAGGTTTTGTATGT
Organism: Oreohelix idahoensis; assembly: GCA_024509875.1. Lineage (NCBI taxonomy): Eukaryota > Metazoa > Mollusca > Gastropoda > Stylommatophora > Oreohelicidae > Oreohelix > Oreohelix idahoensis. Next base: position 124,623 of record JAMPIV010022924.1, read on the forward strand.
TGTGGTTGATGTTGCTGTCACTTGGAGGTACATCTCTTGGGCATATTGTTTTTGCTACCATATATTTCTTCTTTTCAATGTTTTTTATGGTATGGATCCATGACTGCAGCTGAACTCCTTGCAGGAAGCCTGCATTCATGAGCTGTTACAGCTGTGGTTTTTGTAACAATTTGTTCTATATGATGGGGCATTCATACGAGAAGGCTGTGCAGCATTTGTAGGTTGTGAAGCAGTCATTTGTGAACGTGCAGTAGTAAGAATATGTAATTTAATCCCTATAATAAGCAGGGTGTTTTACCCTCACTGACCAAGTTTGTCAGACAGCTACTAGGATTTTTAGTAGATATTTGTGTAAAAGATATTCGTTGCCCACAGAGATTTTTGCAATAAGAAGAACTGATAAATGTATTTTACAGGATTAGAGAGAAAGAAAAAGAATGTTTAGAGTTCAATTATGATACTATGTAAACGTTGTAACGAGTACAGTTCACATATTTGCTGCCTGACACTAGTATATAAATGAACTTTACTTAGTTGGCGCACTTTGGAGTGCATAGTTTTGCTTATTTGGAATACTCTGATGTATATAGCTTTGCTTAGTTAGGAAAAAAAAATTGAGGTGTACTTTTTATTAGTTGGAAAATTCTTTCTGCCATCATTTTGGTCAACAAGATACATTCTGCAGATACTGATTTGAATGCTTTAATATGGAAGATGCCACAAATAGGCCAGTAAAAAACTTTTCATGGGAGCGTCCGATTGGCAGAGTTGTTACAGCACTGACGTCTCTTGGCAAAGGTGCCAGGTTTGAAACACAGCGTCACGCTCCAGGCTACCCAGCTGTAAATGAGGACCTAACTCTGCTTTTCAGTTAGGGAAGGCAAAGGCAGCAAGGAAGGGAACTGGTGACCCCACCTCTCGAAGCTGGACTTAGTATAGTGGTCTTTTACACTTCACTCCCCTACTGCAGTATCTGCTATGGGACTCTCTTTGTCGTTAACAGACATAGTTTTGTTGAGAGAATAACTTTGATGTCTCTTTGGTTTATGTGGTAGTTAACTTTTTGCTTTGTGTTATTTTGTCAGTTCAGAAAGTGTTTTTACCTGAGGTCTGTTTAATTTTAGACTGATCTTTGGCAGTGGTATGAGGAACTTGCCAAAATCCTGAAATCTGTATTTCAAATCTTTAAGAACTGGGCTATCACTATATAAATATATCACAAGCCTGTGGTTATTGTTGAACAGAATTGACATCACTGCACTCCAGGCAAAGTGGTGGGTATCGGGAAGTGGCTCTGTGCAGGACGTGAGGATTCCTTGGGAGAGCCCCGAACCAGAGCACAGCATTGTGCAAGCTCTGCATAGTTGGAGAGCCCCCTGGATGACGGGGAATGCACAGTGTGCTACCCCACCTATCCCCAACTGCTAACTTAGAACCAGAAGTGGGGTCCTCTGTATGCGTGCCAGGCCAGGATAAAATGCCTGGGAAAGAGACTGGAGCTCAGAACTCCCTAACTCAAAGTTGCAGGATGGCAGAAAAGCCACGGGAAAGACAGGGCTATTTTGAAGATAACGCAACCATATTTTCACCATACGAGCTCGGACGCCGCCTCGGTAAACAAGGTCCGCGCAGAGCAGTGACACCCCCAGGCTGCTTGCGAATAGTCTACTACTGGGAACATAAACAGATTAGGGATGAGCCCACTCTCCCGTTGAACAGGTGCTAAAGTCGTAGATACTGGGCCAGAAGGCGCACCGGAAACCACAGTATCATGCAACTCGCTTTTTTTTTTCTATGGAGAGTACACCGTCAAATAAATCTCGTTCTGGTGCTCGCCCTGTGGAGCTCCACCAGGCAGGTGCAGTGCCGGGCTCTGAGCCTCGACAGAGCCCACCCTCAGCTACTGGAGGACCCTCTAGACCGTCTTGTGGAGTCAACAGACGGCGGAGGAGAACTACTGACCAAAACAAAACAGAAAAAGAGAAACCCAGAGTGCCACTTGTCATGATGCACTGGAATGCAGAGGGAGTGAACAGCAAGCAGGCTGGATACAGCAAAAAGACAGAGCTGGAAAACATCTTGTATGAGAAGCAAGTCAGTGTTTGCTGTATCCAAGAGACTCACTTGAAAGCAGATCAAACCTTTAAAATAAGGGGATATCAATGCTTCAGATCCGACAGACAAGATAGACGAAAAGGAGGAGTACTTACTCTTGTAAGGAATAACATTCCTGCACACGAAAGGAAAACCTTCATGGATGGAGCAGAATATCAGCTGCTGCAGATAAAGGTAGACAAGATGGAAATAGAACTCCTGAACTATTACTGTCCGAACAACAAACCCCTGAGTCTCAGCTCTATACAGGTACCAGCCACCAACTTTATAGCAGTTGGAGACTTTAATAGCCACTCCCAGAGCTGGGGCTATAACCATCTGGATCACAGAGGTGAAGAGGTTGAAACTTGGCAAGATGATCACTCCCTAATCCTAGTCAATAATGCCACAGATACTCCTACCTTCTACTCCAGAGGATGGCACACAACCTCAACACCAGATCTTGCCTTCTCCACACCAGATATAGCTGGATCTATTAGTAGAGAAGTAGGAGACCAACTAGGGGGAAGCGACCATCGCCCAATCTTTCTTACTGTCCAGAGTGCAACTCTCAGTACAGGCCCAGCCATTACAAGATGGAACTACAAAAAAGCCAACTGGGGTTTATTCAGGCATCAGGTGAACACGCTGCTGTCTACCCTCAAGGTACAGAACAGAGACATTAATGAAGTGGTAAAAGACTTCAACAGATGCATACTACAAGCTGCAAAAGAAACCATTCCCAAAGGATGCCGGCGTAACTACATACCATACTGGTCCAGCACACTCCAAGAACGTCAGGAAGCTATGGACAAGGCTAGAAAGGACGCAGAGTCTCAGCCTTCACTTGAAACTCACAACAAATGGAAAAAGGCTGTAGCAGAGTTTCAGAGAACAAAGCTAGAAGAAAAGCGGAAAAGCTGGAGAACTAAAACGGCATCGCTGAACCTTGAGAAAGACGGCAGGAAACTTTGGAGATTAGTCAAGTCTCTAAATGAAGAGCATTCCTCACCAAGGCAGACTATCACATTGGATGAAGGTGGCAAACTTTTCAGAGGAAAACAAGCTGCAGACTTGTTTGCTAGAAGATACAGTTCAGAAAGCAACTTACCCATTAACATAGACCATCAGAGAGAGATAAGAAAAGAAATACTGGCAACCATGGGACAGACAGATACTCCTGCCCCAATGAGGGAACCCATCACACTAGGAGAACTACAGAAGGCTATTTCCAAGCTTAAGTTTCAAAAGTCACCCGGCCCAGACAAAATCAGCAACGAAATGCTAGTAAATCTGAGCTCAGCAGCAAAGACAAAACTGCTTGAGATATTCAACCACAGCTGGTTGAAAGGAACGGTACCCCAAGTATGGAGAGAAGCCATCACAATACCCATACTAAAGAAAGGGAAATGTAAGACCGAGGCTGCAAGTTACCGGCCAATCAGTCTCACAAGCTGTGTTGGGAAGACTATGGAGCGAATAGTCAACCACAGATTGAAATGGTATTTAGAGTCTGAGCAGATCCTGGTGCCGGAACAAGCTGGATTTAGAGAATGCTACAGTATAGAAGACCAAGTTACTTACTTGTCTCAAGCAATAGAAGATGCCTTCCAGGAGAAGAAAAAGGTCCTAACGATCTGGGTCGACTTCAAGCAGGCCTTTGACAAGGTGTGGAAAGATGGCCTCATTGCAAAACTTAGGAGAAGTGGAATCCAAGGCAACATGATGAAATGGATCCAGTCATACTTGCATAACAGGAGAACTAGAGTCACTCTTGACGGTCTGCAGAGCAGAAAAGTGTTGCTCCATCAGGGGGTACCTCAAGGAGGAGTAAATTTCCCCAACACTCTTCCTTGTTTACATCAATGACCTGGTGAAAGATCTCCCTGCAGGAGTTAAAGCTGCCTTATATGCAGATGACCTAGTACTCTGGTGCGCTGATGAAAATGTCACCACAGCAAATTATAGAATGCAGCGGGCAGCAGACATGCTAGTGTCATGGGCAGAGAAATGGCTTATCACAATAAACACAGACAAAACCTCCACAACACTGTTCTCCCTCGCCCCCAAGGACAAATCAGCTAACATACACCTAGGGACAACCGTGATCAAGGAAGAAAGCTACCCCACCTATCTTGGGGTGACATTTGACCAAAGGCTTACATGGAATAAGCATATTGAAAATGCAGAAGGAAAGGCCCGAAGACGACTAGGCATACTCAGAAAATTAGCAGGTACCAACTGGGGAGCAAATGAACGAAATCTAAAGAAGATTTATAATGGAGTAATAAGACCACACTTAGAGTTTAGCTCAGCAGCATGGTCATCAGCTGCTAACTCACATCTGCAGTCTTTGGACAAGGTGCAAAATCAAGCTCTCAGGCTCATTACAGGAGCCATGAAAACTACACCAATAACAGAGATGCAGAAGGTTGCTGGATTACAGACATTGTCCCATAGAAGAGACACAAAAACCATGATCCAGATGGAAAAGTACAACAGTATGCCAATGCACCCAATGAAGGCAAGACTAGATGATCTGGCATTGGGACGTCTAAAGCGTAGCAGCTTTGTGCATCGGGGGAAAAGACTTATAAGACAGCATCAAGAAGACCTATCCATGAAGACAACACCACTGAAGCCCACCCTATACCCTGTACCATGGGAGCAGGCCAGCAGTGCCCTCCAAATTAATACAACAGTCAGTGGTCTCACAAGTGGATGTGAGTATAATGATCTGCAAAAACGAACTGCTACATTGAGTATGATCCAAGAAAGCTATCCCGATCAATCATGGATACATGCCTATACAGATGGATCAGCAACTAATGCTGTTAGGAATGGAGGTGCCGGTATCTTTATCTCATATCCTGACAACCACTATGAGACTAGGCACATTCCCACTGGTAAATTCTGTTCCAACTATACAGCTGAGGTTCAAGCTCTAGAGCAAGCTGCAAATATGATTTATAACACCAACTCTACTGCCACCAGGTAGTCATCCTCACAGATGCACTGTCTGTCCTGCAAGCTCTCAAGGGTGGTAAACTCCCGCATCTGAGAAATGAACTAAACAAGGTAGCTGCCAAAAAGAGAACCATACTTCAGTGGGTACCATCTCATTGTGGTGTACCCGGAAATGAAAAGGCAGATAAACTTGCAAAAAAGGGAGGAGAATGTGAACAAGAAGATAATGAAGTCACATACTTTGAGAAAAAGAGAGCTATCCAGACTATCAGAAGAGAACAGAACCAACCCAAAGACGACTATCACACTCTCGACCGGCAGGGACAGACAACTATTTTTCGACTCAGGACAGGGTCAAAGCTATATGGAGTTAAAGAGGAACTTCAAACAACAGTCGAATTCATCATGAGAACTCGTCTGACGGTGTAATCATCAAAGATGCGATCGCAAGAAGAAGAAGAAGAAGCTAGCCTTACGTTTGATACCAAATTCCAGCAGTCTTAACCTTGATGATTCATCTATTGCAGTGTCATTCTGTAACAGGCGATCATTAATTGTTCTCAGTATCTCTCCCTTATCCATATCCAGTGTCCCCACTGTTGGTGCTCTTGATGCTAGTCTGTCAGCTCTCTCATTACTGCGTACCCCTGCATGACCAGGACAGTAGATCCACACCAGCTCCTTCAGATTCGAAGCTTCTATGGAGGTTTTCCATTCATGCCGTAGCCTACCATTTTGAACCATTCGAAGCATGGACTGAGAGTCTGACACAATGACTGTCTTTGTTACTGAAGTTTCAGTTAGCCACCTGAAGGCTGCAGTAGCTGCCATTACCTCTATTGTCATGCTGGAAGTTGTCTTGTTCGGCGACGATTCTGCCCTTTACTCTAGCAGAGAAGTCCCAACCTGATTTTTCACCACGGATCACATACCCATCAGTATACACAATGGCATCATTATCCCCGGCATGATCAAGTAACAGTTGATTAAGTTTCAGTTCCGCTTTCCCATTGCCCCTAGTTCTACACTCTCTGCCAAGGCTGATGGTGACTTGCTGGTAGTTAAGCCTGTGGTACATCCATGTAACCTTGCTCTGCACCATGATGCAGGATCCCATATTACCCAGCCACATATTGATTCCAAAATATAGGACCATATGACCGTAAAAGGTGGTAAAGGATAACTGCTGCCAGGTCAGCAACCCTACACTGTTTAAAATAAGTACTGGCTGCAGAGACAGGAAAAGTTTTGATGAGGACAGGGTGGCACGATGACAGGCTCTCTTTCTTATATAGCAAAGACCATTGAAGGTGATAAGAAAGAGTGTAATGTGCACAATTTCTGTAGAGAGTTAAATTGTGTAGGTCCAGCTGTTAATATGCCACATTATCCTTTTTGTCAGGTCTTCATGAATCTGCGTCTGCATTACAAAGGGAAGCAAATCTGCCAAAATGTACTACGCCACCCCCACATCATGTCATCAGCGGACATCTTTATTCACCTACCACTCCAAAAATAGTGAGTAATGGTGTTAAAATAACACTTTTAGAGTTTATGTTAGTAGTTTTATGTTTTTAGAATAACATAGTTTGCTTTAATAGAATATTAAAATAATTTACAGTAAAGATACAAGTGTTTTTTGTAATGAGAATAACCCTAATGAGTGTTTGCAGTAGTAAGCTAGCTATATTGTTGAGGGTGTCCGTTCATCAGTATTATTATTATTAAAGATTATTCTCAACAGTTCGAGTTCTTATTGTATGTGTTATTTAATTATTAAGCACTTGTATGAATTTGCATATTGTTGCTTCTTTTTTATCATCCTGTACAGTTCTGTCGTATAGATCTGTATGTAATTTTTCAAGTTTCTAGGGTTAATTTCAAGATAACGTTTCGTCTGCAAAAAACTGTCAATGAAGCAACAGAAGCTTAATTCCAAACATAATTCAGTTGAACTTAGAAATTCCCCATAACTGTTGTACCAGAGCAACTCTGGGAAGGTTAAGGCGGCCGACGTGATGCTGACCACATCACCCCTAGTGTGCCGATGGTCAAGAAAATATGGGCCTAACGCCATATTCCCAATATGCCTCAATGGGCATGTAACGCGATCCCTGGTAATGACGACTGATCAAGTTTATTAACGCATGCTTTCACGTAGACAATTGACATGCACTTCAGTTCGATATCATATTCATTTGTAGGCGATCCCAGCTTATACCTTGGTGCTAACATGCACTTATTCTTTTATAGTAATATGTCTCGAATGCTCTAGTACACAATGTCTTGACACTTTTTATCGTCTGCTATCCTATAGTTCTGGGTTCTCTAGACCCTTACTTCAGTGCCATACTACACGCTTTGAATATACGAGGTGTGTTCAAATGAAACCCGTCCCAGTGGCTTTATAACAAATATATGTAAGGTACATCAGCAAAAGTAGTAGAATTAAATACAGCAATTGTTATGAAGCAAGTACGCACTGGGGTTCTTTAGAAATAGTCACCATAGGCATTCAGACACGCATCCCACTGCTTGGGTAGATGGCGGATGCCGTCCGAGAAAAATGACTTTGGTTGCTTATTGAACCATTTGGTCACCGAGGCCCTGACGTCTGCATCGGAGTCGAATCGTTGTCCCTTTAGAGATTTTTTTAAGGGTCCGAACAAATGAAAGTCACATGGTGACAGATCGGGGCTGTAGGCTGGGTGTGGCAGAACTTCCCACCTTTTCCTTGCTAACGCTTCCTGCACAATGTTTGCAACATGTGGACGAGCATTGTCGTGCAACAGAATCACACCGCGCGAAAGCATGCCGGGTCGTTTATTCTTGATGGCTGTATGCAGGTTGTCTTTGTAGCGGATGGCATTGATGTTCTCGCCAGGCTCTTTAAAGTCTACCAATAGAAGCCCTTCATGGTCAAAAAATGCGGTCAGCATAATCTTACCGGCGGAAATCTGTGACTTGAATTTTTTGGGTTTTGGTGATCCGGGATGTTTCCATTGCATGCTCGCTGATTTGCTGCACGGCTCGAAGTGGTGGCACCACGACTCATTGCCTGCCACTATGCGCAACAGAAATGCATCACCCTCCTCTTCGTAACGCAGCAGGTGGTTCAAACTCCACCCCATGCGTTCTTCCTTATGGTGATCAGTCAGCATCCGTGGGACCCATTGTGAACACACCTTTCGATACTTCAGTTTCTTCCTAACCACCATTTGAACTGTCCCAAGAGACACAGCAAATTCCTCTGCTAGCGAACGTAAGCTCCGACGACGGTCCACCCGTATTGCTGCATCAATCTCGGCAATGGCTTCTTCTGTCGCAACAATATGCATCTGACCTGGCCGCGGAAGATCTTTCCTTAACTGACGGCCTTCTCGAAACATTCGTGCCCAGTATTTCACTGTAGTCTTAGACACACTTTTGTCACCATACACTGCTTTCATTCGGCGATGAATGTCAACTGGTCGACATCCTTCGGCTGTTAGGAACTGAATCACCGCTCGCTGATCGACCTTGGACGGATTCCTTATCACACCGGCCATTATTTTAACGGTCTGCAGCACAACCAACGAATACTAGGAGAATAAAACACTTCCACACTTGTACATTCGTATGTGCTTATTACGTCAGATGTGACGTCATCATGCTCCTCCTACGAATGTCCACTTGGCGCAGCACGGTCGGGTTTCATTTGAACAAGCCTCGTATATATATATATATATCAGACCATCATTTGGCTAAATTTCTAATCATTTCATAAGTTGGCTGTACATGCCTTATTATGAATAAACTGTTACCTTTATCTTGAACACTTGACCTCATGAGAACTACTCACACATATAATCTAAGTGGTAAATTCCACAACTCAGTAACGCAGACTCTCAGAAAAAATACTTCTATTGGTGGTTATACCATGAGTGGACAAAGCCACACAGCCAAACACCTCTGTACGCTGTAGAAGCGTAAAGCAGACTCCCCTATAGACCACTCACGCATCATCACATTCGTGCAACATATAGTCAATTATGTTTATGGTTGAGGGTGCTTCATAGTGCAACCACCTCGGCAAAAGCTGAACCAGCCAAGATGATTACGTACCATGAAGCGGTCCTCAACATTATATATATATATATAAATTATATATACTGAAGCACATTAAAAACGCACCACTATTATATATACTGATGCCGAGAAGCTGGCAAAAAAAAAAGTGTGGGAATGGATTTTCCCCGTGTTTGCCATGAGGTAGAGAGCGAATGGCTGCTGGAATGGAAAGTGCAAGATTCAACCCATGGGTGTGTGTACAGACTACATGAAAACGATGAAAGTTACACGTGCAACACGATTCTCAACAGCTATGACCCTGAAAATGTGTACGCGTTGTGGCAGTATACTCGGTATAAAAAGGCCGTTGAGACAAAACACCCAGTACATGTGCTTGAAATGCCACGACTATCTGAAAACGACCGCCAACGAGCCATTGGTATTTGGAGACCGGAATGAGCTCGCGGGCCATTGCCAGGAGGATGAATTGTCACCACAGCACTATTGTACGTCTGAATGAACGTTACGGAACCACTGGCAGTGCCCGGGATAGACTTCAGAGTTGCCAACCACGAGTTACTACCCCTGCGCAAGATCTTCATATTGTGCTAAGTCACCTAAGGAATTGACTCTCCCCGCAAGTCAAACAGCAAGAGCAATAGTGGGTAGACATGGGCAAGTCTCTCGAATGACAGTCATACGACGACTCAGAGATACAGGCCTTACTGCAAGACGACCTTATGTTGGGCCAAACTTGACTCACAGACATCGTTAGCAGCGCCTGCAATGGGCAGAGCAACATATCAGATGGACTAGACTGCAGTGGAATGCTGTCCTATTCACAGACGAGAACAGATTCAACATATCCTTTGCAGATGGACGTATGCGGATTTAGCGACGGTGTGAAGAGCGCTTTGCAGATTGCTGTGTCAACCGATTTCGAGGTGGCAGTATTCACATTTGGGGAGGATTCAGTTTTCACCATCGCTTGCCTCTTCACATCTTCCGTGGAAATGTTAATGCTGTGACATATCGAGATGAGGTTCTGGATGCACTGGTTGCTCCTGCGTTCACAATTTATCCAGACTTGCAGCTTCTCCAGCAGGATAACGCACGTGCATTTTTTTGTATTTTTGGTTTTCTCCCTTGCCTGCACAGAATGCAATGAATTTCATAACAATCAAATGTACAAATTAATGACCAGCATGGATTCATAGGAAAATGAATAAAGATTTCAAATATGTAAACTTGTACACACTTATATTTACATTTCACACTCTGTTCTTGGATTATACAGGTGGTGCGTTTTTAATGTGCTTCAGTATATATATATGTTATATACACACACACACGAGTCTGACACGAGTTTAATGGTTCTTTACTGTGAATGGTTCTTACGATATCAAATACCGTGGCATGTTAGTAACATCTGATGGAAGATGCATCTCAGGCAGAAACAGGCGATCCATACAATGAAAGTTATTCTGTGCAACAACTCTTTAGTCAGTGGAAGTAAGACACAGAGTTTTTCAGTGCTATATAAAGCCAATCCTGTCATATGGAAGTGAGTCATGGACAGTTATTTAACAAACAGGAAGAGCACTGGAGGCCACAGAGATGTTGTTACAGAAGAATATTAAGAATACCATGGATAGCTAAAAGAGAGTAATGAGGATGTCCGGAAAATGCACAAATCCAGCTTATGACTCCAGCATTGGTAGGCAGCAATCCAATTTTTTTGGGGCATGTAATGAGAAGAAAGCTGGAATATATCATGACAACAGGATCGATTGACAGAAAAAGAAATAGAAGACTACAAAGGGAGAAGATACTGGACAGTTTGACTCATGGCATGGAAAGAAATCAACCACCGAATAAATAAACACTCTTTTAGGCAGGAGTTTATGGAAAGATGTGATCACATACCCCCGCCGGCGTGATACTTGAAGAAGAGGAGTCTTACAGGCCTTATTTCTACACAGTATTCATGGAAAAGATTATGAGGAACAGAGAAAGTGCATATGGTCATCGCCAGTGCCATTCCTAGAAAAGCTCTGCGGACGGAGATGTCAGTAGCCTCAGACTGACCACTGCTTTCTTTGAACGTATTCAACGTCTGAGGGTGAACGAATAAGAAGAAAGGATTGAGCTCTGGCTTCTTCTCTTCTCTCCCCCCCCCCCCCCCCCCCCCCTTTCCCCCCCCATCTTCACATTTTGTGATTGATTAATCTGAATAGGAATGTTTAGAGGAACACCAGAACCAAACTCGTCATGAATACCATTATCCTACCTCTTTCACTAGGGCCGACAGCTAAGTCAGCCATCAACTTCCAACACAGCTGTACCATGAGAAACTAGGGCTTTATAACTGGAGCAAAATCACTAAGTGGGGTTAAAAGGTTATTTTTAACCTGAGATGTATAAGACAGTATGTGAAAAGTATTTTATGGATGCAAGACACACACACTGATAATACAGTAATGAACTTTTATTGAATGATGTATCATCAGTAGCCATTACGTCAATAAAACAGCAGCACATCACAGTAGAGGTAAGCTACATCGGAGATGAAGGACCAGGCTTTTGGTCTTTCTCGAGTATGAGCTTCTTCTTGAAGTAGGCTTTGAGAGGTGATTGTAATTTCTTAAGTGTAGTGAGGTTTCTCAGTGGTTCCTTGATAGGGTCACCTTTGTTGGTGACAAATTTGAGGATGTCGTTGCAGACGCTTTTATCTGGTCTACATTTTTTTAAAAATAATTCATGGACGTAGCCAAATTCATAGAAGCACCTAACGCTCACCAGCTTCCATAAAAAAACCAGACGTACCTAAAGGTTTTTTATATTTGGATAAGCACCCAAATATAACTGATGGACACTGCATCTAGGTTGAACAATGAGGCAAAATTTTATTATTTTAAAAATCTTCCAACTGCCTCAACTATTGCAGTTCTGCGTCGAAGCAGATGCTCTTCTTCTACATCTTAGATGCACTACCAGCACAGCAGAAACCACTACTGCAAGAGCACATGAGCGCTCGGGGCAGGCTTCCTGCAAGAGGACCACATGCAGTGGTGGCTTCATGCTCCATAGGGAGTGGAATGGATGATGATGATGCACAATGAAAATGTCAATGTAACCTAAGACTGAAATTTTGTGGTTTTCTTCAGTGTCCTCTACCCAGTCCGTGAAGACCTCTACCTCAACCCCATCAGCAGCATGTATTAATGGCGGACTTGCTCCTGCTCCTCTAAAGTTTACCCTCAGCCGAACCCCAGGTCACCTTCAATCTGCTTCACACCACAAGGTCAGTGTTCTGCTGTTCGGGTAGTAAGGAAAGAGGGGTCAAAAGTGACCTTTTCTTCTTTAATTTGGTAATGACAGTATGTTTTTTTTTTTCCCTAGCAATATTGATGTTTCTTCTTTGCCTGCTGAAATAGGGTTGCTTCTGATAAAAATCACTAAAAATCTTCCACCCGTTAAACGATGGAGTTTAGGAATAAAAAAGAAAAGAAACATTAATGTCTTACTAGGACACAAGATAAGACAATAACCAACGTTATGACCACAATGCCTTCATCATGGACAGATGACCAAAAACAGTTTTGTTTAATAAAGTTCAGAATGTGGAATGCAGTGTTGATTTGTAACAGTATCTCATTTTTAAAAGACCACCCTTAAAATTTGACGGTAGTAGAAGGTGGCATGCATTGGATTTCTCTCAGGTTCGACTTTTATCGAAAATTGCACGTGAAGCATTAAAGCAGTGTTGACTTTTTCAGGCATTTTGAATATGATGCCTTGTTGGATTTTTATGTCTTCAAACAAAAATTTGTTTTAATTTATTTTTTAATAAAATGGATTTAGCAAAAATACAAATCAAGATTCTCGGGTCAAAAGAAGGATAAGCCAGAAAAGTGAAAATTTTGAAGTTAATTAAACAGGTATACTGGAATCATTATAAGCGGGTTTCCTGAAAGTATGAACACGTTTTTTTATAAAAAAATTTTAATGTAAAAATTTTTTCCCCTCAACATTGTTAATCCAATGAAACTGTTAATTCAATGAAACTGGTGATGCAGAGAAAGGAATACGTGCGCTGTAACTACATCTCTGCCCCCTGTTGTTTTGGGGGGGTTTCAGGGGAGATAAAACAAAAATAGGACTTCTGCTCCCCTCAGGCATATCATAAGATGCAATTGATATGAGGTGGTGCATGGGGATAAAATCCTCATTGTGTAAAACAAAAGGCTGCAGAAACCACTGTTCTAGGAGCATGTGCTTTGTGACAGGTATCTTACAATGGGGTCAGCTGCAGTAGTAGCTCCATGTTCTGGAAGGAGTTTAAAAGATGATGATTGTTATTGTTGAACAGAATCAACATCATTGCACTCCGGGCAAACCCATAGGTGCTCAGTCTCCCTCAGCATGCGACGAAGGGAATGATTGCTAATTGTTCCTGTTGTGCGCTGGTTGTAAACCTGATGGATGCATCCTCTCATGTGTCCATCCCTGCTAGCCTTACGTTTGATACCAAATTCTTAAACGAACAAACTGCTGAGCATGTTCTACAGGATTGTCCTCTGTATGACCAGTTAAGAAAGATATACTGGCCTAATGACTCAACACTAATAAACTCAAAGCTATATGGAGCTAAAGAGGAACTTCAAACAACAATCGAATTCATCATGAGAACTCGTCTGACGGTGTAAACATCAAAGATGCGATCGCAAGAAGAAGAAGAAGAAGATACCAAATTCCAGTAATCTTAGCCTTGTTGAGTCATCTATTGCAGTGTCATTCTCTAATAGGTGATCATTAATTGTCCTTAGTATCTCTCCCTTATCCATATCCAATGTCCCCGCTATGGGTGCTCTTGAGGCTAGTCTGCCAGCTCTCTCATTACCGTGTACCCCTGCATGACCAGAACAATAGATCCACGCCAGCTCCTGCAGATTTGAAGCTTTTATAGATGTTTTCCATTCCTGCTGGAGCCATCCATTTTGACCCTTCCGAAACATGAACTGGGAGACTAACACAATAACTGCCCTGGTTGACCGGGACTATCCCAGGGTTCTCCACTATCACCGGTGCTGTTTAACATCTACACAGCACAAGATGATGAAAAACTACTCAACATAATCACTATATTTATTGGTGCATTGTCCCAACAGTTAATATAGATAAGTCTGTAGGGAGCTGAAGTTTTTGTTCTTGAACCAGTTTATGTTGCACTGGTTGTTGTGAGCCCATGTTATTGTAGGATTTCTGTGATATTGTCTGTCCATCTGCCTCTTGGTTTTCCTGTGCCTTTAAACCAGATCTTTCATTGTTGTAGGCGTGTAGTGGCAATTAACCAGGCTCCATTACCATGAGATGGCCAGACCACTTTATTTTTCTGTCTCTATTTGATACAGAATGTAGTTCCTACAGTTTTTCAGATGTCATTTCTTATTCTGTCTCCTGGTAACATTAATGGCTCTTCTTAAGCATTTTATGTCTCTGCATGTGATCTTCCTTTCTTTACTCTGGTCAATAACTATGTTTGACACAGATACAAAAGAGCTGGTAAGAATATATAGTTTATCGGCTTTTATTTAGTTTCCATACAGATATTAAGATGTTTGAGTGGTGGTAACAGTTGGTAAGCCACTTCATTGGCAGTTTGACACCGTGATTCAATTTCTCTGTCACGTCGTCCATTTTCTGTGAAAATGCTTCCTAGGTAATGAAACCCTGGAACTTAATATAAGCTTGTTGCTGTTGGCATGCATGTTAATTCCATACAGTTCGGAAGTTTAGATAAATCATACATTTTAACTCAACTATACTGCAAACAAACTGTAATATATTTTACATTTTGATTTTCTTTTCAGTTTCAGAACAAACGAAGGTACTTGAAAGACAGAGAGGGCTATGTCCCACCTGGAGGTGTGCCCAGGTCAAAGGGGAAGCAGACTGGAGACTATGATGTTTCTCTAGATAAAATTGTGACGGAATATCTGAGGAAGCAGCATGCGCTGTGCCCACAGCCCATCTCTACCTGTCCAACCATGTCTCTTTTTATGTAAGCCAGTGTTGCGTCTTGCTATAGATAGATACCCATTGCAGTAGTAAAACTGATATAGGTGTGTATGTCAGTTTTATAGTAGAATAAAACAGTTAATGACATTGTGTTGCTGTACAGCTCTGAAACATGCAGAGCAGCAAAAAAAAAAAACATCATCTAAGAAGTGTAAGATGTTTAGCTTCAAGGAGTCTTTGTGGAGACAAAGGATAGAACCACTGCTGCTCTGCCATAGCTTCCTGTGAGGATGCCAGCCACAGTGGCGACTCCATTCTCTTTAAGGACCATAAAGACATTAAGACTTTCATAAATGGATGCTTCTGCAAAATAAAAGGATTAAAATTGTATACACAGTCACCAGCTTGAAATAGGTGCATAGAACCAGACAAATATTAGTGGAACAAGAGATGAATGAGTAGGTAGGGAATAGGACACATATTGAGGAAACCAGCTAATCGCTAGGTAATTTTTGTTCTGGAATCCTAAGAGTAAAAGAAAAATAATGAGACCAAAAACATACAAGGAGTAGAGAACTTTAGGCAGATTCAAGGGAATTTTTTTTTTTTTTTTTTTTTAAACAAACGTGAATGAACTTTAATTAAGGCAGGAGGACTGGGCGTGAATAAAATGAGGGCTTGAGCTACATAGGAAGCAGATGGGCAAAGATGAAAAATAATTGTTCCATTGTAAAACTGACAGTACCATTTTGTCTTGTATCCTATCTTATTCATTTCATATAGGGATGCAAATGAATCCACATTGCTCATGTAAATCCAGAATTAGTGTGTTGCACTAACCAAGACACTGAATCATTTTCACATGGTGCATTCTGGAAACAGGCAACCTCTTCTTCTTCTTCTTCTTCTTGCGATCGCATCTTTGATGATTACACCGTCAGACGAGTTCTCATGATGAATTCGACTGTTGTTTGAAGTTCCTCTTTAACTCCATATAGCTTTGAGTTTAGTGTTGAGTCATTCGGCCAGTATATCTTTCTTAACTGGTCATACAGAGGACAGTCCTGTAGAACATGCTCAGCAGTTTGTTCGTTTAATCCACATGTGCACAGTGGTGAAGCAGACAATCGTAGCTTGTGCATGTGTTTATTCAGTTTGTTATGCCCTGTCCTGAGTCGAAAAATAGTTATCTGTCCCTGCCGGTCGAGAGTGTGATAGTCGTCTTTGGGTTGGTTCTGTTCTCTTCTGATAGTCTGGATAGCTCTCTTTTTCTCAAAGTATGTGACTTCATTATCTTCTTGTTCACATTCTCCTCCCTTTTTTGCAAGTTTATCTGCCTTTTCATTTCCGGGTACACCACAATGAGATGGTACCCACTGAAGTATGGTTCTCTTTTTGGCAGCTACCTTGTTTAGTTCATTTCTCAGATGCGGGAGTTTACCACCCTTGAGAGCTTGCAGGACAGACAGTGCATCTGTGAGGATGACTACCTGGTGGCAGTCAGAGTTGGTGTTATAAATCATATTTGCAGCTTGCTCTAGAGCTTGAACCTCAGCTGTATAGTTGGAACAGAATTTACCAGTGGGAATGTGCCTAGTCTCATAGTGGTTGTCAGGATATGAGATAAAGATACCGGCACCTCCATTCCTAACAGCATTAGTTGCTGATCCATCTGTATAGGCATGTATCCATGATTGATCGGGATAGCTTTCTTGGATCATACTCAATGTAGCAGTTCGTTTTTGCAGATCATTATACTCACATCCACTTGTGAGACCACTGACTGATGTATTAATTTGGAGGGCACTGCTGGCCTGCTCCCATGGTACAGGGTATAGGGTGGGCTTCAGTGGTGTTGTCTTCATGGATCGGTCTTCTTGATGCTGTCTTATAAGTCTTTTCCCCCGATGCACAAAGCTGCTACGCTTTAGACGTCCCAATGCCAGATCATCTAGTCTTGCCTTCATTGGGTGCATTGGCATACTGTTGTACTTTTCCATCTGGATCATGGTTTTTGTGTCTCTTCTATGGGACAATGTCTGTAATCCAGCAACCTTCTGCATCTCTGTTATTGGTGTAGTTTTCATGGCTCCTGTAATGAGCCTGAGAGCTTGATTTTGCACCTTGTCCAAAGACTGCAGATGTGAGTTAGCAGCTGATGACCATGCTGCTGAGCTAAACTCTAAGTGTGGTCTTATTACTCCATTATAAATCTTCTTTAGATTTCGTTCATTTGCTCCCCAGTTGGTACCTGCTAATTTTCTGAGTATGCCTAGTCGCCTTCGGGCCTTTCCTTCTGCATTTTCAATATGCTTATTCCATGTAAGCCTTTGGTCAAATGTCACCCCAAGATAGGTGGGGTAGCTTTCTTCCTTGATCACGGTTGTCCCTAGGTGTATGTTAGCTGATTTGTCCTTGGGGGCGAGGGAGAACAGTGTTGTGGAGGTTTTGTCTGTGTTTATTGTGATAAGCCATTTCTCTGCCCATGACACTAGCATGTCTGCTGCCCGCTGCATTCTATAATTTGCTGTGGTGACATTTTCATCAGCGCACCAGAGTACTAGGTCATCTGCATATAAGGCAGCTTTTAACTCCTGCAGGTGATCTTTCACCAGGTCATTGATGTAAACAAGGAAGAGTGTTGGGGAAATTACTCCTCCTTGAGGTACCCCCTGATGGAGCAACACTTTTCTGCTCTGCAGACCGTCAAGAGTGACTCTAGTTCTCCTGTTATGCAAGTATGACTGGATCCATTTCATCATGTTGCCTTGGATTCCACTTCTCCTAAGTTTTGCAATGAGGCCATCTTTCCACACCTTGTCAAAGGCCTGCTTGAAGTCGACCCAGATCGTTAGGACCTTTTTCTTCTCCTGGAAGGCATCTTCTATTGCTTGAGACAAGTAAGTAACTTGGTCTTCTATACTGTAGCATTCTCTAAATCCAGCTTGTTCCGGCACCAGGATCTGCTCAGACTCTAAATACCATTTCAATCTGTGGTTGACTATTCGCTCCATAGTCTTCCCAACACAGCTTGTGAGACTGATTGGCCGGTAACTTGCAGCCTCGGTCTTACATTTCCCTTTCTTTAGTATGGGTATTGTGATGGCTTCTCTCCATACTTGGGGTACCGTTCCTTTCAACCAGCTGTGGTTGAATATCTCAAGCAGTTTTGTCTTTGCTGCTGAGCTCAGATTTACTAGCATTTCGTTGCTGATTTTGTCTGGGCCGGGTGACTTTTGAAACTTAAGCTTGGAAATAGCCTTCTGTAGTTCTCCTAGTGTGATGGGTTCCCTCATTGGGGCAGGAGTATCTGTCTGTCCCATGGTTGCCAGTATTTCTTTTCTTATCTCTCTCTGATGATCTATGTTAATGGGTAAGTTGCTTTCTGAACTGTATCTTCTAGCAAACAAGTCTGCAGCTTGTTTTCCTCTGAAAAGTTTGCCACCTTCATCCAATGTGATAGTCTGCCTAGGTGAGGAACGCTCTTCATTTAGAGACTTGACTAATCTCCAAAGTTTCCTGCCGTCTTTCTCAAGGTTCAGCGATGCCGTTTTAGTTCTCCAGCTTTTCCGTTTTTCTTCTAGCTTTGTTCTCTGAAACTCTGCTACAGCCTTTTTCCATTTGTTGTGAGTTTCAAGTGAAGGCTGAGACTCTGCGTCCTTTCTAGCCCTGTCCATGGCTTCCTGACGTTCTTGGAGTGTGCTGGACCAGTATGGTATGTAGTTACGCCGGCATCCTTTGGGAATGGTTTCTTTTGCAGCTTGTAGTATGCATCTGTTGAAGTCTTTTACCACTTCATTAATGTCTCTGTTCTGTACCTTGAGGGTAGACAGCAGCGTGTTCACCTGATGCCTGAATAAACCCCAGTTGGCTTTTTTGTAGTTCCATCTTGTAATGGCTGGGCCTGTACTGAGAGTTGCACTCTGGACAGTAAGAAAGATTGGGCGATGGTCGCTTCCCCCTAGTTGGTCTCCTACTTCTCTACTAATAGATCCAGCTATAGCTGGTGTGGAGAAGGCAAGATCTGGTGTTGAAGTTGTGTGCCATCCTCTGGAGTAGAAGGTAGGAGTATCTGTGGCATTATTGACTAGGATTAGGGAGTGATCATCTTGCCAAGTTTCAACCTCTTCACCTCTGTGATCCAGATGGTTATAGCCCCAGCTCTGGGAGTGGCTATTAAAGTCTCCAACTGCTATAAAGTTGGTGGCTGGTACCTGTATAGAGCTGAGACTCAGGGGGTTGTTGTTCGGACAGTAATAGTTCAGGAGTTCTATTTCCATCTTGTCTACCTTTATCTGCAACAGCTGATATTCTGCTCCATCCATGAAGGTTTTCCTTTCGTGTGCAGGAATGTTATTCCTTACAAGAGTAAGTACTCCCCCTTTTCGTCTATCTTTTCTGTCGGATCTGAAGCATTGATATCCCCTTATTTTAAAGGTTTGATCTGCTTTCAAGTGAGTCTCTTGGATACAGCAAACACTGACTTGCTTCTCATACAAGATGTTTTCCAGCTCTGTCTTTTTGCTGTATCCAGCCTGCTTGCTGTTCACTCCCTCTGCATTCCAGTGCATCATGACAAGTGGCACTCTGGGTTTCTCTTTTTCTGTTTTGTTTTGGTCAGTAGTTCTCCTCCGCCGTCTGCTGACTCCACAAGACGGTCTAGAGGGTCCTCCAGTAGCTGAGGGTGGGCTCTGTCGAGGCTCAGAGCCCGGCACTGCACCTGCCTGGTGGAGCTCCACAGGGCGAGCACCAGTACGAGATTTATTTGACGGTGTACTCTCCATAGAAAGAAAAAAAAGCGAGTTGCGTGATACTGTGGTTTCCGGTGCGCCTTCTGGCCCAGTATCTATGACTTTAGCACCTGTTCAACGGGAGAGTGGGCTCATCCCTAATCTGTTTATGTTCCCAGTAGTAGACTATTCGCAAGCAGCCTGGGGGTGTCACTGCTCTGCGCGGACCTTGTTTACCGAGGCGGCGTCCGAGCTCGTATGGTGAAAATATGGTTGCATTATCTTCAAAATAGCCCTGTCTTTCCTGCCATCCTGCAACTTTGAGTTAGGGAGTTCTGAGCTCCAGTCTCTTTCCCAGGCATTTTATCCTGGCCTGGCACGCATACAGAGGACCCCACTTCTGGTTCTAAGTTAGCAGTTGGGGACAGGTGGGGTAGCACACTGTGCATTCCCCGTCATCCAGGGGGCTCTCCAACTATGCAGAGCTTGCACAATGCTGTGCTCTGGTTCTGGTTCTGGGCTCACCCAAGGAATCCTCACGTCCTGCACAGAGCCACTTCCAGATACCCACCACCTCCCAACCCCCCATTGTAGAAATCTCCTGCATGCGGCCATCCAGTCAAGAGCCAGTATTAAGTCTGGTGCCCAAGTGATTCCCCCCAAGCTCAGTGTGCAATTCTGGGTTCTCATCATGCTGCAACACAGGGGGGATTGTGATGCTCAGCCATCTCTCTCAACTCTGCACCGATAAATGACATCGGGGACTTAACTGTGTCTCAGTACTGGGAGGCCCCGTTTCCGGGTACACCACACACAGCCAGTTGAGGCAACGGTCGCCGTGGGCGTGTCTTCAGTGGGGAAGTTGTGGAGTCTTCCTGTCCATGTTCTTGCACATCCTAACACTGCCCGCAAGACATCGGAGGTTTGGAGAGTGGCCTTCTCTGCTTTTTTGAGCCGGGGTGGGCTCCCCGGGCAAGTCTCGATGGGGATCGGGACGTGTCCACGCGCCAGTGGGCCCAGCATCGGCCGCATCTGTTGGAGGACTTGCTCTGCCAGGTTTGAGTTAGTAAATTCCAACTTTGTCATCTTCTTGGCATTGTGATGCTGGGGTGCCTGTGGATTTCCTAACGCCCCGGGTAGAAGCCAGAAGTGTACTGTGCCAGCTCTGGGGGAGATAAAGGGGGTGTTTCTGCGTCTCCTTGTGATACGTAGCCAAGGTAGGGCTCACAGTGCTCTTTCCCCGCCACCAAATTGCCTGCTGGTTACGCCGAGTTCTCCGAGGCTCTAGGCATGTGACCAAGAGTTGAAGGCAATAGGATCGTCACGTCCTGAGTCTCTGTGCCTGTACGATGGGTTCCGATCTTCAGGGAGCAGTCCACACTCGTTCCCACTCCCAAGACTTGTTCAGTATCCATCTGGCTCCTTCCCACCCACAGAGGGCGTGTACGGTGTAGTGCACCGGTTTTTTTATCGAGGTTTGCTCCTCTAGATCCGTTGTGTTTAGCCTGAGGATTCGCACCCTCAGTTACCAGGACTACCTCGAGGAGGGTGTGGCTCTTCACCACGCACAACGATCTTGGGGTATGAGAGGTTTTGCTAGGCCAAGAGACTAACACCGCAATGGTCGCTCCTTTCATGAACAGAATTCACTAGGCCTAGGGTGAAGCAAGGGGGGAAACCCACTACCCACAACACCAGCACATCATACCCCCTGTCCCTCTGTGCAGGGTGTGGCGGTTCCTTGGGAAAGGCCAGAACCAGAGCACAGTAATGTAGCCCTGCATATTTGGAGAGGTGCCCCCCCCATTTTCTGAATGGGGGTAATATACAGTATGTTGCCCTTAGCTCTTTCTTTCTGCTATCTTAAAACCAGATTTGAGGATTCTTTAAATGCATGCTGAGCCAAGAAGGCATGCCTGAGTGTCACGAAGTGGATTTATGACTAGAGGCTGCCTACATATATTGACAGGACACTAGTGAGAAGAAAGTCTAAGAAGATAGATTTTAGAAGAAAATGACTGGCTGTGGAAGATGAGGCTATTGGCGTCAAGGGGCGAGAACCTAGATTGACTCTCCCTTGCCACTTGCGACGTATTGTGTTGCTATAACCTCAACACCTCTAACTACCAAGATGGGATAAGGCGTAAATAAATACCACAGGCACCACTATACAGACAACATATAGATAACGTATAGTTTAACGAAAGTGACTGATCCAGACTAAAGTTTGAATAGTTTTATTTACACAACAAAATTCAGATAACATACAAAATCAAATAAAGTGCGAGTTTTTCTTTTTTTTTTTTTGCGTACGCCCGCTAATACTCGAGGCGAAATCTCAGGTTATTATTTATGTCTAACCTGACATTGATTTTACGTGAGTATCCCTTTATTTCTTGTACAGAGACAGGTGTCCCTCGCCATTCAGGCAAATACTCGCCGATTTCGGAGGTACCCATTGCAGCTGGGTCGGCTCAGTGGCCGCCAGTCCCTGGTCGACGACACTCCTTCAAATGTCCTCGCCAGGTCTCGAGTTAATCCAGTCCAAATCCCGGTCGACGAAAAATCCTCAAATGCCGTCGCCCGGGTTTGATCCTGTATCACCCGGTCGCCAGAGCAGTGTTGTAACCACTACGCTAGCGCGGCTCCCAAAGTGCGAGTTAGCACACCTGGAAAGACCATAACAATCAATTACAGTGATTACGTAAGGTAACCCCACAATGTCGCCCTCCCCTCCACCTGTAAGGAAGAAAAGGTAAGAAATACAACAACCTGTTAAGTGGGATCTCTAACATCAGATCCACCTTACTCTAAATCACCTGATATTATGTAACCACAATCTAAATCCTACTGTCTGTCTGTCTGCAGACGTCACTAAACTTGAAGGGCCTACACAGCTTCTCAGCTTTAGGCAAATTACCCTTCACTAGCTAACACTATGTCCACCGAAAAGAACTGGTGTTATCATCTCCTACACAAACTAACCGACGAATTGCTGAATTCTATCTATGTTCAGTGTCTGTAAGACACTCCTGGTTTCTACTAAGAGTCTCCTCCACTACTCTCCTTCTCTCTCTCTAGTGCAGTTAAGAGGTATTTTGACCCTTTTTCCTCTAACCGCCTGTTGTAGCTGATGACTTGGGTTGGTAGACTGGATACGTGACTTGGACTATCTCTGCTTCACAAAAACGATGAATCTTAATTCGTAGGCCCGGTTACCCCTCTTTGGGTTTAGGGCCATCGGTTTTATTATGACCGAATTTCACGACACCTCTAGGCCCTGTGCCTAGGTTCAGTGTGTGCATATATGAGCGTGGCGCTCAGGATTTGTTAAGAAAACCCGTTCTTTCTGGAGAAGGCTTCGCTTCCAGTGACCTGTGCTTTCTCTCTGGTGCAAAACCGAATTTGCGCTGGTGACTACCGCGTCACCACTCCTCTTTCTCTTCTGGCTCTGCCTCGACTCTTCTTCTCCTGAGAAGGCCGACGACTTCTGGCAAGCGGTAGGACAAACTGATGGCCCTAGCTGCCAGCCGTGAAAATATTTGCTGTGGAACAAACAATAACAACAGATATACCACACATCAAATTTTTCATATCTTTAACACTTAACTCCCATAATTGAACACCTCTCCCCTTCTCTATCATCGCACAGCGATACGTAAATATGGCTACCCCTACTTGCCCTCAAATACTGTCCTATCGGAAAACCCCTATCTGCAGACTCAGCTGACTTAAGTTATTATATGCCGGCTTCCCAGTCAGCCGTCACAACATTTCAACCACTGAACGAAACCTATCGCCGGTAAAATTCCTGGCCCTACTTATTTAACAGTGATCGAGGTGAGTCCTCGCTAAACCAAAATAAACTAGACTCTCTAGAGAGAATAACCTCCCATCTCCATGATTTTCACCACTATAAATATATATCTCTATTAAAGGACTAATTACCTCCCATCTAGACCCGTAACTGCTGACTTCAAAATGTATGATTTACCCACACGTAGTAAATACACAATTACCTATTGTTGCTGTCTTTTTTGCCTGTATTATAGACATCAACCTGTAATACTTTTTTATGGTCAAAGAGAGAGAACTGTTTTTTTACCATTCAGTGACAGGTTTGATTTGTGGTTATCTTCCCCTTGTCTTATTCATCGATGTTGACCTGTTTCGGGGAAGGTCACTATTCACATGACCATATAAGGAGCGGTTTTGCCTCTTGTTTCGGGGAAAAAAACGCCCTGGTCTGTGTTAGCTTTACTCAGGTCTGTGCTTATTGCACATGCGCAGGTTTTGGCGCGGAGATCGAGAGACTTCCATCTTAGAGCATTGTACCTGGGTTTCTGAACGGACAAGAAGGTCCGGAGATTTTCTCTGCCATTATTTCGGGGATATGGAGGTTCTCTGTATGACTGGTATGTCATTGATCCTTCCCCGAGTTGATTCTGTACGCCAGGGATGGCAAGTGTTGTGTTTCCTGGTGTTTTTCTAGGATGCTGTAAAGTAATAGATACATTTTGATCTTCTTGTATGCCTAGATCTGCAGGTTAGGCGTTGTCTACACAGAAGTACATTTGATAACTTTAAGGCGACATTTTGAGTAGAGCTCACAGTTGATATGATATATAGAGACCACTTTTGGTGCTCGATACAGAAACCAAGACTTATACGTCTTTTGCTGAATGGAAGCCCAGAGAAGTTTGTCTATTTGAAACCCGCTATGCAGGCGGTAGGATTGGCAGGAATTGATATGCATTGTTTATGAGAGATAAACACAGAGGTTACCTTATTATAGAGGCTTGCTACTTGCGGCCTGATTCTGTCGCCATAGAGGCCCGCTTTTTGCGGCCTATATTCTTCACCAGAAGAAGTACCTGGCGTGTGATGCCAGAGGGAGTCATAGACTTTTGTTAAGCAATTGGAACCCGCCCTTTCCATGCGGTATATTTGCTAGGGGTACCTGAAGCGCTCAGTCAGGGGACCTGAGCTTCAGTATGAGCAGAACGTAGATTGACTTGTCATTGGCATCTTGATGTATGAGCTGATCGAGATTTGTGATGCCAGATGTGTACTACCATTGCTGTGTATGTTGTCACGTAGCGTTTAAAGGATAAGAGAATTATTTAGAGGAAATAATAGATCTGATGTGGAAGATTTGGCTCAAGGAATCCCTGCTGGGTTTTCCCACTTCCGAAGGGTGACGAAGAGGGTAAATTCTCCTAACTCGACAGGTCTGGAAAAGATTGTAAGGAGATATTTGGTCTCTCGCTACCGTCGTCCCCTTCTCAGTTATCTATTATTATTATTCTTTAAATTATATTATATTTTACGAGCCCCCCCTCCCTTATAAAGGAAGATAAACATAGACAATATTCAACATCTAATGGAAGGAACAAAGCGTGGGGTACAGTATATACACCCAATTGGTTTATTGCAATAAAGTGAATAGATGGTGAATGATAGTATTGTCGATGGAATTAGTGTCTGCTGTATGTATTATGTGTCTCACAATTCAAGTGTTTTTCATCATGGATGACTAAACTAGGCATTGATGTAGTGAGGTTCCTTTTTCGTGGACTTAGCTTTTCAGCCCCTGGCTGATAGTGAAGTGTGGTTAGTTCTCCGGTCTCCTGACGTTGCCCCGGTAGGTCTTGAATGGTTCGGATTTGCCTTCTCTGTGCTCGACTCCGTATTCTGCGCTGAGATTGGACTGTCGTGCAAGGCTCCACCATAGACTGACGACAAATACGACGGCTTCATTAATTTTCTAGCTTTAGAAAGCAGTCTTTCCCTAAGCCGTCCCTCTGCCCGTCGCCTCAGATTTTAGTCTCTAACATCATATGTCTAGAGCCTAATCTTGAATTCAAGTTTCTCCTGTCTGTCCTTTAATATATTTCTCTGCCCCAGTGGCAGTATTATAATTCTTTAGACTGATTTATCGTCAGCTTAACCCGATGAATTATTATAAATGTCAGTTAAACCCACCAAATTTATCATAGAAATGTCGGCAACAGTATTCTAGTTCTGTGCCTCTAGCCTAATCGTCATGTCATTATGATGAATTTAACAAATAATTGGGAATCAGTGTTTTAGAATTGGCTGACAACATTATCCCACCCTTCATGTCTGGTCGAATCGTCATATAATTTATAATGAATATATGTGACGGTCTGTGAACATTATCGTTAATATTAAATTACGTTAGTCTAAACGTCGGGTCGAAAATAATCAAATAATATGGAAATTTAAGCTTATAGATTATATATAATATATATATTCCCGTTATACATTATTATGAACATGTTGTACATATCCCGTGGGATCATAAAATATACCCGATCACATGTGGCTGGATGTGATCGTAAAACAAAAATATGAATAAAGTAAACATACCAATCTTGCGTCGATTTTGCAAGGTACTACACATGTCATCACATTATATTCTAGCGAGATTTCACTTACCTACTCAAAGATGGACGCTAACCCGCAATTAGACACGTGGCTTCAGTGCTTTTAATGCGAGAATTCGCCGATAATTGGGTTAGACCTAGCTGTCTCAAGGGTTCCGGGCAAGTGAAGATTGCCCGTGTTTGGCGCACTTTTAGCGGGACATTTCCGCTTGGACACGTGATCCATAGCGTGCATCATGTGACATTAGCCTCGTTTTAGACGCTCCAATCAATAATGTTATTGCTTAAAAGTCACGTGATGTTTTCCTAAGTGGCCTAAACTGGTTCTCCCAAGTTCAAGCAGTTCTAAATTATAAAAAAACGGATTTTCTAGCTACCGAGGTCATTGGTCAACAATGACGTCGTATCTAAAAATAGCGAGGAGAAAATACTGAATGCTAGGAGAATTTCCGCCAGTGACAATTCCCGGGACTTTGCGGATTATGCATTGAGGATGAGATAGAAAAAAAAACGATGTCAGACATTAAATAATAAAAAAAATGAAGAGAAGATTGGGCAAATTGTCACACACGCCCCTCCTCAAGTTTGACGTTCCGTCCAACTCCTCTTGTCCTGTCTTCCTCTTCTTTTTCCAGTTGTTTCTCACATCTCCTCGGTTGCGTCCGCCTGTCTGCTCAACAAACCTGCCCCTACGTTGTTCTACCCCCCTATGTATTCTATGTGAAAGGAATATGGCTGCAACAGGAGTGACCATCTCATAAGCCGGGCATTAAGGTTCTTCGACGCTGCAAGAAATATCAACGGTTGGTGATCACACTGCACCGTGAACTTTTTCCCGTATAAATATGGTTGAAACTTCTGCACAGCCCATATTAGCGACAGACATTCTCGTTCGATGGTAGAGTAGTTTCTGTTCAGCAGGGTTCAATTTCCTACTAGCATATGCTGATGGGGAATAGAGTTGCAGAAGGTCTATCACTAGGCTGCAGGAGAGTGGCTCCTATCCCTATATTGCTAGCATCTGTTCGCAGCGTAAAGACTGTTCAGAGTTAAGTCAGGCAGTCGCAGAATTGGCCTAGCTGTGAGTTTTTCAGCACTTCAGCAGCGTGTAGGCATTTTCCTCGCACTCCGCTGTCCATGGTTACTTTGTCCGGGTTCCCATTCTTGGTTAATGCGGTCAGTGTCGAACTCAGGGTATTAAAATCTTTAATATATCTCTGGTAGAAGACACAAAGAGACACAAATGACCTAACATCCCTTTTAGTCTGAGGTCGTGGGGCCCGCTGTAACTTCTCAATATTATTCGCGCTATCTGGGAACATGCATCCATGCGAGATAGTGCGTCCCAGGAATTCTAGTTGCTCGCAGGCAATTTGACATTTTGTAGGGCGAGCGGTGAGTCCTGTTTCTCTAAGTCTTTCGAAGAGTAGGGAAACTGCGTACAGGTGCTCCTCAAAGGTGTTCGTGGCAATAAGTATGTCGTCCATGAAATTACTTATCCCAGGGTGGTTCAGGGGTTCCAGTAGCTTCCTCATCATACGAGTAAAGACGCTTGGGGCGTTGCTTAGCCCAAATGGCAATACATTAAACGCGTAATGGCCTTCAGAAGTGCTAAATGCTAACATAGTGTCGAATTTCCTCTTTTACCGGATCTGGGTAGTACCATTTGCTAAGGTCTATCTTCGAAAAGTATCGTGCTCTACTCAGCTTGGTGAAAAGCTGATTCTGATCCGGTAAGGGCTCCGCTTGAAATTCCGTTACAGCGTTGAGCCTTCGGTAGTCTATGCAGAGGCGATGTTCTCCTGTGGATTTTCTAAGCAACACTACACTCGCACTATAAGGCGACTCTGATTTTGAGATAATATTTTCCTTAAGCAGGTACTCGATTTCCTCACTCAATGCCTTTGCTTTAGCATAAGGAACAGGATAGTTCTTAACTCGTACCGGGGCGAGGTCTGTTAGCTTCATATCAAATTCTATCAGGTTGGTCATGCCAGGTTTATCCGTGAGTGTACTAGGGTGTTTTCTCAACAACTGTTGAACCCGTGCCTGCTGATCCTCCGTTAAAGTTGAACTAATCTGAACATCTTGATGAGTTTCGCACTGACGAAGAGGGTATTCACAGGAGGTCAGGGGTTCTGCCTCAGTTTCCGTCGCAATAGCCAGTGTCAGGAAATGTGCTGGTTCTGCACCTGGTCTTTCATAATATCGCTTCAGCAGGTTTATGTGGTAAATTTTCTGCTTCCCCTTTATGGCAATCTTGTAATTGGTGCGCGACATTTTCTCAACAATTTTATATGGACCTCTCCACCCGATTTGCAATTTATTATTGCTACTGGGCAGGAGTAATAATACCTGTTCTCCTACTTCTAGCTCCCTATCCTTCGCAGTGCGGTTGTAGTAACGCGCATGTTTACGACGGGCACGGCGTACATTTTCCTTTGCCAGTTCCCATCCTGTTTTAAGGCGTTGGGTCAACTCCTTCACGTATTGGGATGCAGAGGTGACCGTCTCATCAGCTTTATCATCTGTCCAAGTACGTAACAGTGCCTCTAAAGGTCCTTTTATAGGTCTACCACACAGCAATGTGGCAGGAGGCATCCCAGTAGAATTGTGGGGTACTTCGCGGTAAGCAAATAGTGCTGCGGGTAAGTATTGATCCCAGCTCTCTGGTTTTTCCTGCGCAAGTTTCCGAAGGATGGAAATAAGGGTCCCGTTAAACCGCTCCACCTGGCCATTTGCCTGGGGGTGGTAGGGAGAGGTGTGGATATGTCGGGCCTGAAATATCCTAAACACTTCCTCGGTGAGTTTTCCTCGGAATTGGGAACCATTATCTGTCAGGATCTGTGACGGAAACCCTAGCCGAGTAAATATGGTGAGCAGAGCCTCAGCAACATGCTTAGAATCACAGGCGGGCATAGCAATTGCCTCTGCCCACATGGAGCAACAATCCACTAACGTGAGTATATAACTGTTTCTCTTTTTGCTACGAGTAAGTGGACCCACAATATCCACCGCTACTCGATCGAAGGGTGTGCCCAAGATTGGCATTTCTCCCAGAGTGGCTGGGGCCGTCCAGTGTTTCGGCGCTGTCCTCTGGCACTGCGGGCATGATTTCACATATCTCTGGATATCGGCGTTGATACCTGGCCAATAATAATGACATGAAATACGCTGAATCGTGGCACTTATGCCCATGTGGCCACTAAACGGAAGGGCATGGCCCATTTCTAGGACCTGGGCTCGGTATGCTGATGGAACCACAAGTTGCCCATGTTCCTGTCCTCCATTTCCTGCTTTCCGATGCAACAGCCCATTTTTCTTGTAGAAGTCTCCCTTTTGGAGAGGAGTGTGCGCTCTCGGTAGTTTTTTGTAGCAGGGTGCTAGAGATTGATCCTCCGTTTGTGCCTTTTTTAATTCCTCAGGAAGGATGTTGGGTGGGGATTCCAACTCCGTATTCCGTTTGGCCTGTCCTCTAGTGGTTACAGCCGCCACAACCAGAGGGTGAATGGGTTCTCCCAAGAACACATACCTACACCCTAAGAGTAAGTGATAAATAGGGTCGTCCAAGATCGCTGCACGGATTTCCCCAGTCACATATTTTGATTTGTCCTTAATCTTGGCTATGGCCAAACGCATAGGTGCTGCACTTTTAGTAGGTCCTTGTATTTCTATAGTGTCTTCTGTCATCTGGTCAGGCTTGACTAGGGATGCACAGACAACTGCGTCGAATGCAAGGCCTGTATCATAAAGGCAGGTCACCTCTTGGTCATTTACGAGGACTGTCTCAACGACCGGGGGATGTCGGGGTTTTGTCCAAGGGTTCTTCCAGTTGTCCATTTCCCCTTGGCGGCACTTTTACGTAAGCAGGCAGCATGATGAGGTGGGTTTTTCCGGTTGCACTCCTGCGTATTGTGGGTGATGGTTCTCTACAGTGCTTACACCATTTTTTTCCCCCTTGCCTCTGCTGCTGGAAATTAGATCTCTGAGTAGTCTTGTAGTCTGGCTTGTCATGCTTTTTGAAGTTAGTATACGGTGGTTTTCACTTGGGAACGGTGGGTCCATGTGTGACTGAGCTGTCTGTCTAGGTACGTAATCTGGTTGTTTCCGTCTGGGTGGTGGATTCTCTGATAGTGCTGCCTGATATCGTTCCGCTAACTGGACTATGGATTCTAAAGTGCTGGGCCCCCATTCTCTGTCAGGAATCTTCTCATGTCGGAAGTCATGGTGTCCTTCAGTTGTTCGAATCATGACCATTTCCTTCAGGCCTTCCCAATCATGAGTAAAATTCCCTAGGGCACCCCACTTCTCCACGTAGGAATCCAGTCTCGCAGCAAACTGAGCAAAGTTCTCTCCGACTTCCCTCCTAGAGTTACGGAACCTCTTCCTATAGGCGTCAGCATGTAGCTCATAACGAACCAATAGTGCCTTTTTCAAAGAGTCGTAGTCATCCTGTAAACCTGGAGGAAGCTTGCTATACACGTCATAAGCAGTTCCTCTAAGCCCTTGCGACAGTTTCAGGTTCCATTTGCTCTTCTCCAAACCAAACGTGGTGGCAAACTTCTCAAATTTGTCAAGATACCTATCGATCGAGTCGGCTTGTTCCGAGAAAGCTTCAAATGGAAACGTCAAGGGTCCCAAAGTTGACATGAGTGAGGATGGCAAAGGTCCGGTGCCCCCTGCGTGCAAGGAGGGCATATCATCTGACCGTGGCGATAGGTTGCCTGAGGAGGTAGATGCGGTCGCACCGGCTACTGGTTCAACTCTTTGAGCTTGTCCCTGCATCTCTAACTGCTTCATCTTCAATGCATGCTCGCGTTCATCTCTCTCTCGCTTCTTTCTCTAGCGTCTACAGCTTTTATCCTCTCATCTATTTCTGCTAACTTTATTCGCTCTTCTCTTTCAGCTTTCGCTGTTTCTCGAGCGTAATACTTATCAGTCTCGACACTGACATAATTTGCAAGGTCCACCCCACTATAACCTAGATCTCGACCGGCCTCCCCTAGTGCTGCCTTAAGCTTAACTATTTCAGCCATCTTTTGCAGTTAAAGTCCACACTGAGTAAGCTAGTGCTACCTTCCAATAGTATTTCTAGCAACAAGTAAATACTAATTATTTATCCGACTGCTGTAGAATGAAATTACTACAGTTATGGAGACTTAAGGTCTGTAATTTAATGAAATACAAAATCAAGAACTAACTTAATTAAACACAACATATATAAAGGGATTCACCAATCAATGCCTGAGTTTCTAGAAAAAATGTTTTCTGTCTTTCTAGAGCTCACTGTGTGAAAATACATGTGTTAAAATGGTATACTGTAATGACTGAATGGATGATACTATCCCAGAGGTATGATAAAATACATAAGTTCAAATCCCGGACCGAGACACCAGTGTCACGTAGCGTTTAAAGGATAAGAGAATTATTTAGAGGAAATAATAGATCTGATGTGGAAGATTTGGCTCAAGGAATCCCTGCTGGGTTTTCCCACTTCCGAAGGGTGACGAAGAGGGTAAATTCTCCTAACTCGACAGGTCTGGAAAAGATTGTAAGGAGATATTTGGTCTCTCGCTACCGTCGTCCCCTTCTCAGTTATCTATTATTATTATTCTTTAAATTATATTATATTTTACGAGCCCCCCCTCCCATATAAAGGAAGATAAACATAGACAATATTCAACATCTAATGGAAGGAACAAAGCGTGGGGTACAGTATATACACCCAATTGGTTATTGCAATAAAGTGAATAGATGGTGAATGATAGTATTGTCGATGGAATTAGTGTCTGCTGTATGTATTATGTGTCTCACAATTCAAGTGTTTTTTCATCATGGATGACTAAACTAGGCATTGATGTAGTGAATTAGGTTCCTTTTTTCGTGGACTTAGCTTTTCAGCCCCTGGCGATAGTGAAGTGTGGTTAGTTCTCCTGACGTTGCCCCGGTAGGTCTTGAATGGTTCGGATTTGCCTTCTCTGTGCTCGACTCCGTATTCTGCGCTGAGATTGGACTGTCGTGCAAGGCTCCACCATAGACTGAAGACAAATACGACGGCTTCATTAATTTTCTAGCTTTAGAAAGCAGTCTTTCCCTAAGCCGTCCCTCTGCCAGTCATCTCAGATTTTAGTCTCTAACATCATATGTCTAGAGCCTAATCTTGAATTCAAGTTTCTCCTGTCTGTCCTTTATTATATTTCTCTGCCCCAGTGGCAGTATTATAATTCTTTAGACTGATTTATCGTCAGCTTAACCCGATGAATTATTATAAATGTCAGTTAAACCCACCAAATTTATCATAGAAATGTCGGCAACAGTATTCTAGTTCTGTGCCTCTAGCCTAATCGTCATGTCATTATGATGAATTTAACAAATAATTGGACATCCGTGTTTTTTAGAATTGTCTGACAACATTATCACACACTTCATGTCTGGTCGCCTCGTCATATAATTTATAATGAATATATGTCACGGTCGGTCAACATTATCGTTACTATTAATTTCCGTTAGTCTAAACGTCGGGTCGAAAATAATCAAATAATATGGAAATTAATAGCTATATATATATTCCCGTTATACATTATTATGAACATGTACATATCCCGTGGGATCATAAAATATACCCGATCACATGTGGCTGGATGTGATCGTAAAACAAAAATATGAATAAAGTAAACACACCAATCTTGCGTCGATTTTGCAATGTACTACACATTTCATCACATTATATTCTAGCGAGATTTCACTTACCTACTCAAAGATGGACGCTAACCCGCAATTAGACACGTGGCTTCAGTGCTTTTAATGCGAGAATTCGCCGATAATTGGGATAGACCTAGCTGTCTCAAGGGTTCCGGGCAAGTGAAGATTGCCCGTGTTTGGCGCACTTTTAGCGGGACATTTCCGCTTGGACACGTGATCCATAGCGTGCATCATGTGACATTAGCCTCGTTTTAGACGCTCCAATCAATAATGTTAAAAGTCACGTGATGTTTTCCTAAGTGGCCTAAACTGGTTCTCCCAAGTTCAAGCAGTTCTAAATTAAAACGGATTTCTCGCTACCGAGGTCATTGGTCAACAATGACGTCGTATCTAAAAATAGCGAGGAGAAAATACTGAATGCTAGGAGAATTTCCGCCAGTGACAATTCCCGGGACTTTGCGATTATGCATTGAGGATGAGAAAAAAACGATGTCACGTAAATAATAAAAAAAATGAAGAGAAGATTGGGCAAGTTGTCACATATGTGATGTCCATGATCCTTGTGCAATTGACTGTGTCGTTATTGTCACCGTACGTCTCATATTAAATTATTGAAAAGTCAGCAGCTGTTACCAACGTTTACTGACTTCTACATGTGGTTGACTGGGTGTATCGTGACATTGTCCAAGAACCTATACGCATTCGTGTCCATCATCCTATCTGACGTCTACTCACCCACACATCATGTCAACCACACACTTCTACGAGCACTACACATTTGAGAGCCTGTACGTTTGAGAGAGGATCTACATTACACCCTGTCAGCGCCTCAACGCTTGGTGACCTATATCCACCACAACAGGTTGACCTGACCACTTACTCACATAACAGCACTTAACACCTATGCTCCGTCAGAACTGTTAAATACACTCTCTCTTATTCAACAGCGTGTCCCAAAATAGCCCGCAGGTAATCTACACACACTTAAATAACACTTGAATAACTCATACAAATACCTAGCGTATTTACTCTGCTAACGTTATAAGTCAAATATTGGGAAATCTTCATCCCCATGCCGGTAATATTATTTACACCCGATTCATATAAAGTTATATATATCTCTTAAGGAACTAAAATCCTATCTCACAAAATACATACTCCTCTATTCCTGCCACTACGTTATCAAAATAGCCCCGCTAGAAAAATACACAACTAGCACTCACGTACACCTGCTCCAAATCCTTAAAAATCACAGTGAAGTTACATGCATCGTACGTCACGATTGTGACACTTTTAATATCTCAAATCTTTACACACTCCTAAAGATTTCTCTTTCTATCATAGAAAGAATGAATGCCCCCTTACAATATTATTATTTCGATAAGATGGCACTTCTGTTACGAAATATAATTAAAACTTCCTGAAGAAACCTATACTACAATTTCTGAAACCTTACAGACTAACTTAGCCTAATTAACTTTATATTTACCCAAAGTCGAATCTCTGTGTAGAGCAGACAACTATGTATATTGAATACAGGCGTTGATTTCCACGGCATGAAGTTTTTTTTTTTTTAATCAGAGAGCGTTCTGCATTATTAGACGCGCGTATTTATTACAGAAACTGAGGCCGACCCACGACAAACGTGAGTCATTGCGTGGCTTCTTTCTTTATCGGGTCACTCTCTGATCCAATCATCATGCCGTGAAATCTAAAAATAGCCCGCGGTCATAAGCTAAATTTAGAACGAAAGAGTAACCGGAATAATTCCATTACTTACTGAGTTACACGCTTAAATCACACCCACCCCCAACTTTTGCGTGCATAGCTGCGGGTTTTTGTGGACTTTTCCCCGTCTTAGAATTTATCCCTCCTAATAATTACGGACGCTGTTACCTATCACTTTGCTCACAGGCTGTTAATTCATCGCTGTGCGCAATGGAGCAGAACGCGAATACGCTTCGATTGTAAAAGCGTGCGAGTTGTGGAATGGGTGTGACACAGGTATTTAGTGTATGACGTGGACAAGGTCTTCTGCGGGGGGGAACGAAGGTGATCGTTAGCACAGTTGTGTCTGGCTGGTGTTTTTCAAAGTGTACGGAGATTTATGTGAGAGCGACAGACCAGTGTTTATTGTTATAAAAATATTTCAGAGTCAGGATAATTGACTCAATTCATTAAGAATGTGTGCCTGGTTGTGTGTGGCTTAAGGAGATGGACAGTAAGTGATTTGTATCAATACGGATTTGTAAAGTATGAAGGCGTTGTAGACGATACATAGACATTCTGACTTTAAACCGGCACAACGACATTATTGCTTATGGCTGCTACTGAACACATTTGTATGACTGATGTAACGTCATATCATCATATGCTCTCAAAAGAAGTGAAGTACACTTATGTTGAATTGTGACATATTAAATGTGGTAAAACGTACAACAAGCTGTTGATCAAGATTCTTCAAGTTGGCCATTCTGTACGTTACTGTTGAGACTGTTGTCTATTATATCAAAATATCTTACAAGACCAGTGCAGCACATTAATATACTCGTTACCCAATAGCCTTCAATAAGTATAAGGTAACAGTGTAAAGTGGTGGCCAGTATACACGGGATTTCGTTCTACCCACAAGATTTTATCAAATGATACTACTGTCCCTAGCCACATCGACAAATTTTACAGTATCGAAAAGCAATAGAAATTTCAGCGCAACCTATGCCAACCGGTTTTTTTCAAACTAGGGCCGGCAAGAAGAAACTTAAAGAGTAAACAGCACACTTCAATCATAATATTTGCTGAACTTTACCAACAGAAGTTCGTATTTTCTTCATCAACATTTTTGAGACGAAAGTTATCATCACTCTACGCAGTTCCAGGTTGGATTTGTCAGGAAAAATTAAAGTAATCAAACAACATTTCTGCAGTCAAAACGAAGCACATTCATTCAATCAGCTAAACAAGATGGATAGTTCTACATGTGGGAGCAATCTGCATCGATGAAATTTCGCTCTACCTGTTGCATAGGTTGGAGGCAACAATACTGTCACGTGCATTTATACTTCGGAGGAAGGATCATAAAAAGATAAGTGGACTAGTTGTTTTGTAGCCTTAGCCCATCTTACACAATTCTATAGTAGAGCCTTTTTGTTTATCTGTTTATATGTTTGTTTGGGGTTTGTGGGACCTTTGATAAGCAGAATTACATCTCATCTTCGGACGGTTGTCTGCAATCAAGGGTGTCAGTAGGGAAATTTATGTAAATATTTTCTCAAAGAGGCCCGGCTCAAAATGCTGTTGTGGAAAGCGCTCTTTGTGAATATACTATATTTACTTTATGTTATAGACGTTGCTGTCCTGTTTTTTCACTGTTTGTTTGTATTTGTCGGTTGTTTTTTTTTAATTCAGTTTTTCTGCATTTTTGTACGTCTACTGTTGGTCTTCTCTAGCTATCATTATGTTGATATATGGATTTTTGTTGTAAATTTGTCTTGTCTAGTCTAACCTTATAGTGTAAGCATATATTTCAAACATTATCCTTTTTTCTACACCTTAGTATTTTCTTCTGTTGCTACACTATTGTACTACGTGTTCTGTCTTATAGTGTACGACACTAATTTTTTTGTTTGCATTGATTACTTGCTAAGTCACATTTGCAGAGTACTGAATTTTAACGAATTGGCATTGGTGCTGTTTATCGCTCATCAGTACCCATATTCATATTCAGACTAAGTAATTTATATATATATATATATATACTTAAACTTACATAATGTCTAGTCTGGAGCATTTTATACAGCTAGGTAAAGAGATGGGAATGCAAGGCCAGGAGCTTAAAGAGTTTGCCATGGAGCAACTGGAAAGAGAAGAAAAGAAACTGGAAAGGGATGAGAGAGCAAGAATGAGAGAGATCGAAAAAGATGAACGAGTTCAGTTAGAAAAAATAGCAGAAAAGAAAAGACAAGAAGAATTTGAAGAAAAGAAAAGACAAGATGAAATAGCAGAAAAGAAAAGACAAGATGAAATGGCAGAAAAGAAAAGACAAGATGAAATGGCAGAAAAGAAAAGACAAGATGATTTAGAGGCTAAAAAAGCCCAATTTCTGCATGAAGAAAAAATGGCTTCTCTAGAGTTGGATAGACTCAAATTGGAAGCTAGTAATAAACAGAGTAATCAAGAAGGTGCAGGTTCGGTCAAGAGAGAACATGTTTCATCATTTAAACTTCACTTACCTAAATTTAATCAAAATATAGACGACATTTCGTGCTTCCTAAACCGATTCCAGACAGTGTGTGAGGAATACAAACTGGATAAATCATCATGGGTGATACATTTAATGTCATTACTGCCAGGTGAAGCGTTGACAAGCTGTGGTCAACAATGGATAGGAAAACATAAAATCTTATGAGGCAGCTAAAACATTTACTTTTATAGAAAGTATCAATTAGACGAGAATGGATACAGGCTAAGATTTAAAAAACTCACACCCGAAAGCAACAAGGACTTTAGTGAGTTCATTTTCAACTATAAAGTTATGTGACTTCAATCGTTGGATTGAGTTGGCTAAAAATCAAACATACATATGAGGACTTGATGGACCTTATTTGAGAGACAAAGTACTTTCTTCCATTTAGCCCTGATTTTTTTTGGCCTTATTTACATGAACGGAAGCCAGAATCATTACAATCCCTTGAGTTGTTAGAGGCGCCAGTTTTATGACGGCACACCCAGGGAAGAGTGTGAACAACTCTACTATTAAAGAGGCATTACCTGTTTGCATTCAGCTCATTCAGTGCAGATAAAACAACCCTAGAGCTCAATCGCAAAGTATGGATAGAAATTTTGGCAGATAATAATGAAACCGAAATAGTGGATCTTTCCGAGGACGGTACAAATTTTGGCAATCAACCTTATCAATATCAGCAGAAACTCCCAACGATATTTATGAAGGAAATAGACCATCACAGGGGTACTTTCAATCTAACAGAGGATGGCGTAGATCTGATAATACCTACATGAACAGAGGAGACAGATCCTATTATACAAAGAACAACCAAAACTCTCCTCCATCTCAACACTGTCCCAGGTTGTACGTGTACTCAAACATTCTAATAATCCTCCAAGAAATGGCAGAGAGAGTCCCAGAATTATTACCGGGGTAATAACAACTTTAATCGCTCTCAGAGCGTGGATCAAGAAAAAAAACTCGAACTGGAGTCATAATAGTAACACAGGAGCAGTTAATCCCAAGGGGGAAAACACAAATATTGGCAAATGCGTGTGCAGTATTGATTTATTTAATCATCAAATTGTTCAGAATGCAGCACTCTGTTTCAGCAGATGAGTTGATCTCCAGGACCTTTCCTGCGGTCATCCTGTTGCCCGCGGTTGTTACCATGCATTAGCCTCGCATGATGGGAAAGGCTCGCTAATGTTTTCACAAGGGGATATTTTAAATAATCAACTAGTTTCAGTCTATTGCGTAGGATACATGGTTGTACAACATATAGGGGGTACGCAAATCTTGGCAGACCCATCTTGCTGCACGGGGAGACTGTAAAATGTGTCCCTATTAGGGGCAACGGTGGAATTCTATCCTGTGGCCATTGTGCACAATTGGGATACTCCCATTCTTCTCAGGTCAAGTGAAAGCAATGTTTAATTACAGAACCAATTGCTGACATAATCTGGCAATATTGTGGGTAAAAAAGCGTGTTCACGGTCCAAGTAAATAATAGAAATCTGGTAACGTCAACATATACAACACGCTAAAAAGTATCGATAACAAGATGTCACAGGCCACAGGCTCAAGAGGGAAGAAGGGGGGGGGGGG
>JAMPIV010022925.1:0-27500 GCA_024509875.1 Oreohelix idahoensis
TTTTACATGACCAAAATATTTTAGCTGTCTAATTTTGATCTCCTTCATTCATTCTCTTTTCTTTCCTAGGTTTTCTAGGACCTCTTTTTCAGTTTTCTTCACGTTCCATGAGTCGTGCCCCATTCTTCTATATTTCCACATCTCATTGGCAAATAGGAAGCTATGGAATTCGTACACAACAGTAGCTTTTAAGAATTGATGAAGTTGATTTGATACGACAGCAAGGTTACGTTAAAAAACAAAAACAAACAAACAAACAAACATAAAGTTTTTTCGTTATAGACATATCATCGCTAACATGAAAGCAAACAACAGGCTTCCTGTATCATTTATACATGTAACTTAACTCATGAATTCGCACAGTTCCGACAGTGTACGCCACTTCCAGCTGCGTTTAATCTATTTTCATCGTGGCGCCGAAATTAGTTTTTCTCTACACGTAGAATTTTTCAGACAACAATATACATCCTGTTGTAAGATCATGCACTGCCACACTTGAGAGATACCTTTGCTAACCTTGCGCCGAAAGAACCTGTGTCAGCGGTGATACACAAGGCGGCTGTACTTATCTTCTTTTCGTTCTTTAAATCACACATGGACCAAGCAGGGAGCCTTGATGGCGTTTCTGTTTGCAATATTTAAAGACAAAGGTATTCCCATAGCTAGCCGCAGGCGACCTTTGTCTTTACTGACTGTGTGTGGTACACCACTCTGAGTGGAGACCTCCCAGTAACAAAGACTGCTGTGTCCGTCTCAGATTTTGCTCTTTTCCTCAGACCTACGGGTCCTGAGTGTTCCTCTATAAATGCCTTTGTGCAGATGAGGAAGGACAGCCCTCGAAACCTTCGGGTATACGAGGCTCTGTCCATTTTGGCTGGAATGACGTCTCGATAGTTCGGTGGTTTTATAGCGAATATGAGTACACATGAGGGCAAGTTCGGGCACAATGGGCTAATCACCTGTTTGCCAAGTCACTTCGATTACATGTCCTGCCCATGGGCTTTGTGCACTTGGGCCCCCTCTACACCTCGTTTCACGGGGTAGAAGAGGTTCCGATTATGAGATGAGATGAGGTATTCCCGTAGCATATACTGCGGAGTAAAGTGCTAGAGACTTACCCACACTAGGTCCTGCTGTTATGAGGCGGGGTGTTGAGAGCTGCTTTGGGATGCGTAAAACTTCAATTAATCTTGTTTGTGTTGTGTGTGTGTGTGTGTATGCCACAGAGCGCCCCCAGTGAACGCACGTTGTTGCGTGACGTCACTTAGTAATAATGATGATGTAAGCAAGTTGTTAAGGGTGACGAATGCTTGTTTACAACGTTTTTTTGGTGTGAGTCCGTTGTTGTGTTCAGACGTGTCCAGCGCAAGTGTGTGGTCTTGGAGATCAGTCTTTCCTAGATAAAAGTAATGTTTGCATGTCCAGCATAGAATGTGCACATGAGGATGCAAGTATCGAGTAACAGTACGGATACCAGAATCTGTCATTTATTCATCTACATAAATGTGTGAACCATCATTCATTATTGAAGTAAGTTATTTAATTGTTCGGACCGTCTCAGGAGTCTTCTGAACATGACTATCAATGTATTTTGAGAGTGGAGTGTTATCTTGCAACCACCAATCACCTAGCACGGCTGTTTGTGCCCTATACCAGAGCGCTCTTTTAGTTTCGGTGACTGGAATTCTGATACCGGGTATAAAATTTTGTGTGCACCGTAAAAGACTATTTAAGTTTTTGGCGGGGAAAATCAGCTGATGTGTGAGTAAAATCAGTAAAATATAAATCATTACACACTCGTTCTGGATAAACACAGCGCTAAAATTCTTTTGTGTACTATAACTTTGTTCTGTGTTCTATTTTTGATTGCATTTTTATTTGTTTGAAATTAGTTTTGACGGAGTTACAGACTTTTGAAAACAGCGTCATCATTTAAGGAAATTCATAAAATAAGTAATCTTTTTATTAATTTAATATCTAAAAATCAGCCCATTCGTTTGAGTTTATAATTATAAAGACTTCTCGAAGGGAAGCTAAAGATTATTTCCACATACTTTTTTTTTGGGGTTTCATATCTTGAGAATGTGTGGTAGTCAGTTTTGTGAGTGTGGCATTACAAGAACAAGCATATTGTCACCAGATTTTATAGCATTTAAATCCCTTTAAACGCATTCCTGGTACTCACAAATCTTAAATAAGGTAGTAAAAAAATAACTTTTTGTAAAGCACCATCTGTTTTTGCATTTTCATTCATTTATAATGATATTTAGCTACGTATATAAGCGTCAGAAAACATGTAAAGCTATAGATAGATTACTTCCACATAATTTGATCTATCTTTCAAGTCTTGTTAATCTTCTATTTATAATATGAATTTTTTTTTTTAATTGTGTGTGAGATAAGGACTGTTCCATTGGTGTTCTTTGGTAGACAATCCTGTGCACACGACGGCTGCCAGCGAATTCTAAGTAACTGTTTGTATATCTTCTTTCATTCAAAGTTACAATGCAGGTAGTAAATTTAGAGAAACCAAATTCTAAATCTAATACCATCCTTTTATCAATGGCTAGAGTCAGAGATACATATGATAATTTAGAAATATTTATGAAAGCTCAGATAGAGTCACTAAAATATTTAGAGTGGGATGGTAAACAAGTTGTTGTTTTCTTATTCGGGGATTATTTCCTTGTTTT
Source organism: Oreohelix idahoensis (assembly GCA_024509875.1). Lineage (NCBI taxonomy): Eukaryota > Metazoa > Mollusca > Gastropoda > Stylommatophora > Oreohelicidae > Oreohelix > Oreohelix idahoensis. The sequence continues at coordinate 2,694 of JAMPIV010022925.1, forward strand.
GCTGGAGACACCACAGACATGGGTATATTCCTTGAGCTCCAGACAAACCAAACATTTTCATCAAAGACATCCAGAGAGCATACAACTTGCAAACCAAGAAGTTTGGCCATGTTGATATCATCATCAGTTGCCATCTCCACAACGGAGGTTGGCTGTAATGGATCTCCAACGTCTTCTGTCTCTTGTCTTGGTGGTACACTCTGATAGACTCTTTCCCGTCCATCTCTTGATGTTATCTTCCCACTTATAGCGCTGTCTTCCCCTTGCACGTTTACCTTCAACTCTCCCTTCTGTTATGGTCTTCTGCAAGGTGTTATGCCTTTTTATGTGGCCAAAGTATTTTAGCTGCCGAACTTTGACCTCTCTCATTAGTCATGTTGATAAGAGATTACAATAGATATATGAAATATGGGAAAGGGAATAAAAGGCAAGTGGCACATTACCATAATTGTTTACACAAACCAATGTTAGAGATTGAAATTGAAAATGTAGCTCCTCCTTACCTTCATATTTTATTAGGCATTGTTTTGAAACACCACAGACTTCTAGAACAGGTAGCTGATACAATAGACGCAAAGATATTTGAGAATTCGCAAGAGATACATGCAAACATTAGTACTTTTAAGAACTTGAAGAGATTTAGTAGGAACTGGAAATAGGCAGAAGAATTAGGAGCTAAAATTGAATTTTTCAGGTAGGTATTGAACTTTGTGAGGATAAGGAGGAGACAGATAATTTTAAAGTTAGACTTGAAAATACACAAGATGCGCTGGCCAAACTTCAGTTTCAAGATCTGTGTACTAGGTCTGGTCCAGTTTGCTCACATTTGGACAAGGTACTAGCCAAACACAAAATCATACAACAGGCTTATAATAGCAGAGCATTTATAGGGAATCACTGCCACAGATATCTCACACAAAAAGTTTATAAAGATCTTACAAGAGCAATCATTACACAAACACTGAAAATTACAGACAAACAAGATATAACTAAATAGCTTTTATTGCCCCAAAAAAATTCAACTCACTGAAAGAAGCATTTGAGAAAGTACACAACAAAATATCACACAGTAAACCAATTAGTAAAGAATCAATAACAGCATCGATAGAGACTTATATGTCTTTGTTCAGAAAGCTATTCCCCAGTAAGACAATTCATAAACAGCACATATTAGAAAAACATTGCGCAGACTGGATCAGAACTCATGATGTATGATTGAGATAATTGTTCGCTCTCATGTTTTGGGGACAATTGGGTGTGTTATTTTAAGGTTATAAATGTGGACATGCAATTTAAACTTTCAATAATTAATGTTTGACGCATGAAACCAAAACAAAACTTTGATATCCATTTTCTGCAGGTTTTCTACTTTTGCTTTCTGTAATTTGTTATGCATGTTGATTGTGACCGTTTTAGTGTAAATTGAATTAGAAACAAACCATAACAAAATGTAAAAAAAAAAAAAAAAAAACCGTAAATTTTACAATATTTCAGACTATTATATCTTCTGTTCTAATTGTGATAAAATGTTTGTTCTTGTTCTAAAATTTACTCTAACATTTCTAGTCTAGCTTTACGCAAAATTAAAGCCGGTATTTATAATAATAAAGTAGCATAAAAGCAATTCAAACATGTTTTGGGGACAATTGGGTGTGTTATTTTAAGGTAATAAATGTGGACTTTCAATTTAAACTTTCAATAATTAATGTTTGACGCATGAAACCAAAACAAAACTTTGATATCCATTTTCTGCAGGTTTTCTACTTTTGCTTTCTGTAATTTGTTATGCATGTTGATTGTGACCGTTTTAGTGTAAATTGAATTAGAAACAAACCATAACAAAATGTAAAAAAAAAAAAAAAACGTAAATTTTACACTATTTCAGACTATTATATCTTCTGTTCTAATTGTGATAAAATGTTTGTTCTTGTTCTAAAATTTACTCTAACATTTCTAGTCTAGCTTTACGCAAAATTAAAGCCGGTATTTATAATAATAAAGTAGCATTAAAGCAATTCAAGCATGTTTTGGGGACAATTGGGTGTGTTATTTTAAGGTAATAAATGTGGACTTGTGTTGCGTGCATATTTTGACGCACATATTACAAAAATCTATATGGCTATTTAATATGGGAAAAATATAGACATTCATTCATTTGTGTATGAAAATGCTGTCTATGGTAAAAGCGAGAGAATCCATGTTTGATTCACACTTTTGATTATAGGAGTAATCGTTCTTGATATTGATCCGGCGCATGGATTGCTCTTACGTTTGTACTTATTTTTTAGGGCCAGAAAATATATTAATTTGCTTATTATGTTTATGGCCTGAATTCATATGTATTACATATTATTAGTACAAGTAGAATCAGTCCTATATTGTATATTTTGGATGGGTAGGCGGGACTAGATTCTTATTATTCCGGTCTAGCGGAAGTATGAGTTGTCTTGACAAGTCGTGATGAGTTCCGATGTACCGTGATAATGGCGGGTACGCATTTTTCAAAGGGCTGGTAGATTCTTAAGGAAATACGATTCATGAAGTGGTTTTCTTCTAAAGGAGATGGTATCTCTACTATAGTTTATGTTAGAGACTCTCCTAAGGTACGGTACAATGTATAATTCGGACTCCATGTATTGCCAGACCCTATTTTGATGATCTCATGTCGATTCGACCTAGATGGAACATTGTGCTTCGTATCGCTAGGGTCGTGTTTTGTATCGACAAAGATGACAGACTTTCCTGCAGCGGTTATGGCTACGTGAATTAACCTGATCACCGTAGAGCTGTATGGAAACATTTATGAAATCAGTTATATACCCATTATAAATTAACTCTGGCTTATATTCTCCTTCCTATGAATGAGTGAACGACAACTCAGGGAGGCAGCCATGTTAGATTTCGGTCATCATATGTTTTGATCACTGCCAAGAGAACAGATTATTTATCCTATTATCGGACAGTGACAGGGAGATCTCAATCTTGCTAGAAACCCCTCTTTCGTGGTTTCATAATATATGCTACAAACTATGGACGTCAAGTAACTTTAGTTATTTACCGATCTGCCTTCACTGACGCGTTTAGTCAGATAGGGGGATGCGGCCATAATGTATCATGACATTGAACTTTTGATGTACTGCCCATTATTTCTGAATGTGTCATGACTTCAGATCTGCTATGTATACCTACAAATTGATATGTCAACATACCATGATGTACTCGTATGTCCCAGTGTGTACGTCTGAATAAATTGAGTAAACAAAGATTCCAGCAGTCTGCATTGGTGCCTTGTAGACACAAGTGTATGAGTGGTTATATTGGTCAGCACACGAACAGTACACCATTCGCGGTAATCACACTCTACACTTCTACTTCATACATACACCATCCTGCGTCGGTTGGAGTGACCAAGTTTAGGGCCTGCTTCCCCTGGAGCCTTTGCCTTCCCTAACTCAGGACTAGGGTGAGTTACCCATTTACAGCTGGGTAGACTGGAGCATGCCTGATCTCAACAACACACCACTCTTCCTTACAGAGCATACAGACTGACACTTTACAGAGTGGAAAGAAGAAAAGAAACTTTACAGTGGCGAGCCAGATTCCTGGGTCCAGCTTACGCAGTTTTGTGTTGAGAATCACAGTTTACAGCTGAAAGAACATTTGTTTGACCACATCAACACCAGTAGGACAGCTATACAGTCGATGTCAGCTTGACCTGTATTACCGATAGGATGCTGTATCTAGGTCAGCGCTTGTTGACAGTTTTTCGCTGTACAGACAGTATTACACAGGACAGTGGTATCAAGTGTAGAAAATATCTGGAGCAGTATTGTTGACATTTCTCAACGTACAGAAGAATCACAGTGTTGTTGAACATAAAGTGCATAGTTCATCGTTGGATCTTCATATGCTCAAAAGAGAAAAATTGACAGTGTAATAGTTTAGAATTAAATCTATTACTCAATAAAGTGGCAAGTTATTAGAATTAAAATAAACTGTGCCTGCTTTACAACACCATACCTGCAACACATTCCATTCATGACATAAATTATATTGTATGCTATATGCTATTTATGCTTACATGTTATTTGTTTATATGTGTAGGTGTTTATATGTTGCGGGCCTGGATGGGAGGTGACTAGAACAGGAAATACCGAGTGATATTGGTCTTGTTCTGGCGTTCGATAGGGAGCAATTTCTTAATTGAAATTTGCATGCAACATAGTTTGCAAATATTTGGTTAGTTGTGACGACTGTTTCATATTTGTATTTGTAACATTTTTTTCTGTTCTTTATTTTTGTTTGATTTGTTTGTATAATTGTAGGTCTCATCTTTCCTTTCATTTCAGTTTTTTACACCCTTATGTTTATACACTGTGGCGTTATTTGTCTTGTTATATTATGGCAGTTATCATCACGGTTTCTGTGATCATTTTTTTTCATTTCTCCTATTTAATTTAATTTGATCTCTGCAAATGTGTTCATATTGTATTTTCTTGTTTGTCCTTTGTAATGTCTTTAGTTGACATATGACATAGGAGTTATAGTGGTATACACTGATAGTATAGTACAGATCAGTACTTTATGATTATTTTCCACAGGTACCCAAGTGATCTTTGATTACATTGAGATATACAAGACCTTTGTAAGGCTTGTCTCCCACAGTATTTGAGATACAGTTATTGTTGTCCATAGGTACTCAAGTTATCATTGGTTATTATAAACCATACAAGTTTGGACTAAGACTAAGTCTATGGTATAGACTTGTCTCTCATTAACGTGAAAGAGGGTAATTTATTTACTTTTTCAGGTTTCTGATTTAAGAAGACAATATGTCTACATTAGATTATTTTATTGCACAAGGAAAATCTCTTGATAAGACTGGAAAAGACTTAGAACAATGGGCTGTTGCTCAATATGACAAAGCATTAGCTGCAGAAGAGAAAAAAATTGCTGCTGCTGTTGAAGAAAGAAAAGCTGCTGCTGAGGAAAAAAAAGCTGCGGCTGAGGAGAGAAAACTTCAAATAGAAGAAAAAAAAAGCTGCTGCAGAAGAAAGGAAAGCTCTAGCTGAAGAAAAAAAGATTAGAAAAAGAAGCTGATACTGCTGCTGAACTTAAGAAATTGCAGATGCAAGTGGAGGAAAGGAGATTTGATGCAGAACAGAAGAAATCAGAAGCTGATGCAGAACAGAAAAAATTAGAAGCTGCTGCAGAACAGAAAAAATTAGAAGTTGCTGCTGCTGCAGAACAGAAAAAATTAGAAGTTGCTGCTGCTGCAGAACAGAAAAAATTAGAAGCTGCTGCAGAACAGAAAAAATTAGAAGTTGCTGCTGCTGCAGAACAGAAAAAATTAGAAGCTGCTGCAGAACAGAGAAGATTAGATAGAGAAGCTGAAGAGAGAAAAGCAATAAGAGAACATGAGTTTGAATTAGAGAAATTAAAATTGACATGTATGAGTAATGTTAATCAGGCATCTGGTGGTAATGGTAAACCCTTTGTGTACAAGGTCAAGGTACCAGCGTTTAACCCTACCAGTGATGACATAACATTTTGGCTTTCTAGATTTGAACGGGCTTGTCGATCTCATAATGTTGACAAATCACAGTATGTGAATCAGTTGTCTGAAAATCTAAAAGGGGAGTCCCTGAGTAAGTTATATTTTGTTGAAGAGGCCGACAAAGATAATTATGATGCTGTTAGGGCAGCTTTGATAAAGAGATATCAGCTGTCTGAAGAAGGTTATCGTCTTTTGTTTAAAACAATGAGACCTGAGGTAGGTGTAGAATTCTCAGATTTCATCTCAAAAGCACGAATTACACTTTCACGATGGATTGAATTATCCAAAACAGAGAAAACATTTGATGGTCTTACGGATTTATTGCTAAGAGACAAGGTCATGTCTTCTGTAAATAAATCATTCCTAGAGTTCTTACATGAGCGTAAACCTGGTACAATAAAGCAAATGGAAGAATATTGTGACCAGTATGCCACGGCACACCCTGACATGATTCTTAGTAACTCTAACATTAAAGAGAGTATGCCAGTTGCTTCGGCAACAGAATATAATCAGAATTACTCACACAAATTCCAAGGAGCTAAAAATAAATTTGATAAAAAAGTTAATTGGAATAAATATCAAAACCAAGATAACCACTCAAATCAGGGTTCTTCTTTGAAGAACTGGAATCGGGCTGATAGTCCTCGACACGCGAGGGGTACCCATAATGTTAGAAATTCTCGAAAAGGGAGTAGCTATAGGAACTACCCAAGTGCTTCATGGAGACAACAGAAACAATATTACAGGGATACTCAATATAATGAGCGTGATGATTATGATCATGAATATTATGATTCAAACCCAAATAGGGGTTATAACAGAGGCAATAATAATTATAGAGACAATTATAACCGAGGTAGATCACAACACAAAAGACATGGTAAATCGTATTACCAGGCTAACTCTGCACAACAGGAGTTCCACGACACGGATAATCAGAATAATGATAAAAAAGACTCCAATAGTGTAGCAAATTCCGCTTTCGATTTTGCTAGAGCATCTGAGTGTTCGCAATGCAAAACATTATTCGATCCAACCACAGTTTCTACTTTAAGCTGCGGTCACCCGCTTCCCGCTCTCCATGCGTCAATTGCGCATAATGGAAGGGGTGCTCTTGTCTTTAATAGGGGCCTAATAGATGGTACTCCGGTATCAATTCTTTTCGATTCGGGGTGCACTACCATTGGAGTGAGGCAATCACTCGTAAATCCTTCTCGAGCTACAGGCAATATAGTCAAATGTGTAACATTTGGTGGCACATTGGAGAAGTACTCCACTGCCATTATCAATATTGCTACGCCTTTCTTTACAGGAGAGGTGCAAGCATGTCTCTTGCCGAATCCGATCGCTGATCTTATCATCGGTCGCATTCATGGAGTGAAAGAATGCACTCCACAGCAAATTTCTAATTGGGAAAATGTTAATATGCAATCTGCTAATGCAGTAATCACTAGGGCTCAAGCTCTTAATATGCCACAATCTTCACATTCTGAAGATAATGATGCGCAGATCCAAGATGATCCCTTGGAGATTTCCCACGATTCCTTTATCAAACAGCAGGAAGATGATCCTACTCTAAAGAAATTCTTTACTCTGGCAAAAAAAGGTGATCCGAATAAGGATACAAATCGTAAATCTTGGATTACGATGAAGAATGGCGTACTTGTACGTATGGTACAAGACTCCGCTAAGTCCATTCATTCTCAAATCCTTGTGCCTAAAAATATGAGAGTTAAAATCTTACAGCACGCTCATGATTCGCAGTGTGCTGGACATATGGGTTTTTCCCGTACTAAAGCTAGAGTTCTTCAATCTTTCTTTTGGCCTGCTGTGAATAAGGACATACGAATCTATTGTCGATCTTGTAAAGTATGTCAAGAGATTAAATCCAGAGGTCCACGCCATGATGCACCTATTCAGGCTGCAGACATTCCCATTCGGCCATTTCAAAAAATGGCGATAGACATCATTGGTCCATTTAAGATAAAGTCTGCTAGAGGACACCAATTTATTTTGACGTGTGTTGATATGTGCACACGTTGGCCGGAGGCTGTTCCTCTAAAGAGCATAACTACTGCTGATGTCGCAGATGCTCTTTGGTTAATATTTTCTCGTCTGGGATTTCCAGCAGAAATATTATCCGACCATGGTACCCAACTCATATCGGATACCATGTCTCAAGTAATGTCGACTCTGAAGATAGAGAGATCGCTGAGTAGTATTTATCATCCTATGTCCAATGGGATGGTGGAACGTTTGAATAGAACTCTGAAAAACCTACTAGGTAAGATAACAGAAGATCATCCTCAGGATTGGGATAGGGTTTTACCCGCGGCTCTCTTTGCATATAGAGAGGTCGCCAACGAACATACAGGATTTTCTCCCTTTGAACTTGTCTTTGGCGCGAAACCGCGAGGTCCTATGTCCTTACTTCATGATCTTATAACTGCTGATAATATTGTCGATGACACAAAATCCTCTTATGAATATGTCATCGCACTTAGACACAAGATTATTGAAGCATGCAAATTGGCAACTGCTTCTTCTGAATTTGCGAAACAGAAGGCAAGGGAATTTGCCAATAAAAAGAGATGTTTGCGACAACTTTGTCCAGGTGACAAAGCATTTGTCTTGCTACCTTGTAGGGAAAATAGACTTCTTATTTCTTGGAAAGGTCCGTACGATATAATTTCAAAAGTTTCCGATGTTGACTATATCGTCGATATTGACGGGAAGCGTAAAACCTTCCACATCAACATGCTCACGGAATTCCATGAACGTCCTGATTATTTACAACCTGTTTTCCAGGCAACGGACGATTTTCCAGTCCAACATGGACAGTACTCATCTCTGTCAGTAATACAGGATGAGGAAACGAGTTTCTCGGATGTAAATTTACCTTTTCCAATGATTCCTCTTCACTCTAATGAATCATGGAAAGATGTTGCAATTTCTCCAGAATTATCTCCAGGAGAGCAGAAACAAGTTTCTACTATGTTAGAACAATTTCAGGATGTCCTTACTGACATTCCTGGTCAAACTGATGTTATTCAACATGACATTATTCTTACTGACCATAGTCCTATAAGAGTCAGACCGTATCCTATCCCGATGCATTTTCAAGCACAGGTAGAGAAAGAGTTAGATGAGATGATAGAGTTAAAAATTATTGAACCATCCACATCAGCATATTCTTCGCCGATGGTTATAGTACGAAAAAAAGACAATAACATACGTCTTTGCGTGGATTATCGCAAATTGAATCAAGTGACTAAATTTGATGCTGAACCTATGCCTTTGCTAGAAGAGCTACTTACGAGACTATCGAATTCTCATTTCTTTACTAAACTCGATTTGTCTAAGGGATATTGGCAAGTTCCATTATCCGAACACGCCAAACCGTTTACTGCTTTTTCGACGCCTAGGGGTCTATTCCAATGGAATTTCATGCCTTTCGGTCTTATGAACGCCCCTGCAACATTTGTACGCATGATGCGTCGAATCCTATCTCATCGCTCAGATGTCATTGCGTATCTTGATGACATCTGTCTTTTCAGTGATACTTGGAACGATCACTATAATGGTATAAATGAACTATTGTCTATCTTACGCGAGCATAACCTGACAGCGAAACCATCGAAAGCATGTATTGGTTTTAGCGAAATATCTTTCTTAGGACACCGTGTTGGTCATGGGTTCCTAAAGACAGAAGACCATAATACAAGTAAGATACTTAACATTTCTATTCCTAAGACTAAAAAGCAAGTGCGAAGTCTCTTAGGTCTAATACAATTTTATGGACGATTCATTCCGAATCTGTCCTCCATTATGTCACCTCTTTCTTCCTTGCTAAAGAAAGGGTCTCCTAATGTAGTCCATTGGACTCAAGAATGTCAATCCTCTTTGGATAAGGTTAAAACTATGTTTTCTACTTCACCTATCCTAGTATTGCCTTCTAAGGATAAGACATTTATTCTTCGTAGTGACACTTCATCCACCGGGTTTGGAGCGGCACTAATGCAAGAGTACTCTGGAACTCTGCATCCTGTGATGTATATTTCTCGGAAATTAAATGCCGCAGAGAAGAATTACTCAGTCCTAGACCGTGAATTATTGGCTATGGTTTGGTCAATCCTTAAACTGCAAAGATTTCTTCTGGGCGCGCATTTCATTGTGGAAACTGACCAGAAAGCTCTTACGGCTATTCAGAGTAAAAATCTGAAGAGCGCGAGATCAACGCGATATGCGATTGCTCTACAGCCATTTCATTTTTCGGTGCGAGCTATCCGTGGGTCAGAAAATGTGATGGCAGATATTTTGTCTAGATGCCCACATGATTCATAACTGTTATACAACTTTGATACAGTTGTTTCTATGTTGAAATGTGTACACATATGTAATATATCATATATTGATTGTAACACTACTTAGCGGTTCATTGATATTTATTCACCGCTGATCTTTCAATGTTTTTCGTCTTTGATGATCATGATGTTAAGATATCTTAGATGAAATTTATGTATAAACTAATGTGGAAATTGGGTCATTGCTAATATTGTAGTATGCATTGGTGACACCTCTCTGGAAATATTAATACTTAGAGAAGTACCTTCTCTAAGGTCATAAAACTTATGCTTATCATCTGCGCATTGTTATTGGTGCGTTGTGAGCCTATTGTATGTTGCTCCTAGATGTGTTTCAAAAAAAAAAAAATGTACCTTTTTTTTTTTCCCGAGGGGTGTGGTAATCTGTTGCGTGCATATTTTGACGCACATATTACAAAAATCTATATGGCTATTTAATATGGGAAAAATATAGACATTCATTCATTTGTGTATGAAAATGCTGTCTATGGTAAAAGCGAGAGAATCCATGTTTGATTCACACTTTTGATTATAGGAGTAATCGTTCTTGATATTGATCCGGCGCATGGATTGCTCTTACGTTTGTACTTATTTTTTAGGGCCAGAAAATATATTAATTTGCTTATTATGTTTATGGCCTGAATTCATATGTATTACATATTATTAGTACAAGTAGAATCAGTCCTATATGTATATTTTGGATGGGTAGGCGGGACTAGATTCTTATTATTCCGGTCTAGCGGAAGTATGAGTTGTCTTGACAAGTCGTGATGAGTTCCGATGTACCGTGATAATGACGGGTACGCATTTTTCAAAGGGCTGGTAGATTCTTAAGGAAATACGATTCATGAAGTGGTTTTCTTCTAAAGGAGATGGTATCTCTACTATAGTTTATGTTAGAGACTCTCCTAAGGTACGGTACAATGTATAATTCGGACTCCATGTATTGCCAGACCCTATTTTGATGATCTCATGTCGATTCGACCTAGATGGAACATTGTGCTTCGTATCGCTAGGGTCGTGTTTTGTATCGACAAAGATGACAGACTTTCCTGCAGCGGTTATGGCTACGTGAATTAACCTGATCACCGTAGAGCTGTATGGAAACATTTATGAAATCAGTTATATACCCATTAAAAATTAACTCTGGCTTATATTCTCCTTCCTATGAATGAGTGAACGACAACTCAGGGAGGCAGCCATGTTAGATTTCGGTCATCATATGTTTTGATCACTGCCAAGAGAACAGATTATTTATCCTATTATCGGACAGTGACAGGGAGATCTCAATCTTGCTAGAAACCCCTCTTTCGTGGTTTCATAATATATGCTACAAACTATGGACGTCAAGTAACTTTAGTTATTTACCGATCTGCCTTCACTGACGCGTTTAGTCAGATAGGGGGATGCGGCCATAATGTATCATGACATTGAACTTTTGATGTACTGCCCATTATTTCTGAATGTGTCATGACTTCAGATCTGCTATGTATACCTACAAATTGATATGTCAACATACCATGATGTACTCGTATGTCCCAGTGTGTACGTCTGAATAAATTGAGTAAACAAAGATTCCAGCAGTCTGCATTGGTGCCTTGTAGACACAAGTGTATGAGTGGTTATATTGGTCAGCACACGAACAGTACACCATTCGCGGTAATCACACTCTACACTTCTACTTCATACATACACCATCCTGCGTCGGTTGGAGTGACCAAGTTTAGGGCCTGCTTCCCCTGGAGCCTTTGCCTTCCCTAACTCAGGACTAGGGTGAGTTACCCATTTACAGCTGGGTAGACTGGAGCATGCCTGATCTCAACAACACACCACTCTTCCTTACAGAGCATACAGACTGACACTTTACAGAGTGGAAAGAAGAAAAGAAACTTTACACTTGCAATTTAAACTTTCAATAATTAATGTTTGACGCATGAAACCAAAACAAAACTTTGATATCCATTTTCTGCAGGTTTTCTACTTTTGCTTTCTGTAATTTGTTATGCATGTTGATTGTGACCGTTTTAGTGTAAATTGAATTAGAAACAAACCATAACAAAATGTAAAAAAAAAAAAAACGTAAATTTTACACTATTTCAGACTATTATATCTTCTGTTCTAATTGTGATAAAATGTTTGTTCTTGTTCTAAAATTTACTCTAACATTTCTAGTCTAGCTTTACGCAAAATTAAAGCCGGTATTTATAATAATAAAGTAGCCTAAAAGCATTAATTAAGCCCTATCAAAAGTAAACATCGCCACATGTTTTTTCCCATTAGGAAGCTGACCACGTGACCTCTGTCAAGTGGGCTATAAATAGAGGATATCAGCTCAGTGCACGAACTCCGTTGCACCGACAAGAATCCCAATGTGTGTATATATACTGTTCAAAAAAAGAAACGCAACATTATTGCAGTGGTAATGGACACCAGATTTCAAACTTGTACCAAAATTTTATTTTACGGAATTAATGTTTCAATCTTGGCATGAAGAAACTTTCAGACTCAAACAATGAAATGATGTTCATTAAATTTGGTTTGGACTTTTATTCTTTGCGACTGAGGCCTCCGTTTCAGTAAGGTGTATGGCCTCCTCTGGCCTCTATCAGAGAACGACATCTCCTTGACATGGATCCGATTAGCCGTTGGATCTGTTGTTGTGGGATAGCTGCCCACTCTTCCCGCAGTGCAAGAGACAACTGTCGGAGATTGGCTGGAGCCACGTATCGCTGGCGGAGTCGTCTGTCGAGTTCATCCCATAAGTGTTCTATGGGGTTCATGTCTGATGACATGGCTGGCCACGGAATGGTCTGGACGTTGTTGTCAGCGAGGAACTGGGTGGTGAGTTGTGCCACATGAGGTCGAGCGTTATCCTGCTGAAAAATCGACCCTCGTGCAGCCAGAAGTGGAAGGACGTGAGGACGAAGAATTTCAGCGACGTATCGTTGGGCATTCAGGCGTCCTTCAATTTGCACCAGGTCACTACTTCCCATGAAGTTGATCGCCCCCCACACCAGTACACCTCCACCACCATGTGGAGGAGCCTCAACAACGCTGTTCTGGGCGTAGCGCTCATGGACTCTGCGGTAAACTCTTCTCCGTCTATCGTGTCGCTCGAGCACAAAAAATGATTCATCACTAAACCAAACCCGTCTCCAGTCATTCCCAACGGTCCATTGACGATGCTGGTTCGCCCACTGCAGTCGGTTCTGGCGATGCCAGTCCGTAAGAACAGGACCTCTGTAGGGTCTTCTAGCCCAAAGACCAGAGTCGTGCAGCCGGTTCCTGACCGTTTGATCTGAAATTCTACGAGCTGCTGACATTGACTGGACTGTGGAGGACGCAGATGCAAGTCGATTCCTGAGGTGACGCAGCCGTATGAAGCGGTCTTCGGCAGGAGTTGTGACTCTGGGTCTTCCACTGCGCGGCCGGTCTGCCACTGAGCCAGTTTCTTGAAATCGCCTCCAAAGGCGACTAATGGGGCTTTTAACCACATTAAATTGTCTGGCCACTACACTTTGTGACTGTCCAGTCTGAAAACGTCCAATGATGATGAGTCGTTGTTCTGTAGTGAGATGAGCCACACTTACGCATTGAATTTTCAACTGAATTTATTCGAGGAGCGTCAATCTTTTGCAGGAATTCAATAATATGGTCAGAGAGTTTTGTGTTCAGTAAGTTTCACGGGATTCTCATGAACCTGTCACGAGTTATTGTCAAAAATGTTGTTTTGACCTCGACCTCTTTCATGACCTCACAAATCATGAGGTGAGTACAATTCAGGTAACCACGAGAAGTTAATGACCAGGTGGACACAGTCGATAGGTTGACTGATGTCCAATCAGCGAATATCTTTTATAAAAGTAACACCAAAAAAGTTGCGTTTCTTTTTTTTGAACAGTATATATATTTTTTTTCTTTAACCAGCGGCACTTGGGCTTTCAGCCCTTCGGCCCAATGACATGTCATTGCGAGACTGGGGAGCCTGTGGACTTTCCTTCCAACCCGGTCAGGAGCTTCGCTCCTTCCCATCCACAGAGGGTTTATCTCAGGAGCCGTTCAGGTTATTCAGTCGATGAATCCCGGTCAATGATACTCCTTCAAATGCTCACGCCCGGACTTGAACCTTGAACACCTGATCGCCAGCGCAATGTGGTAACCATTACACGAGCGCGGCTCCCAATGTGTATATAGTAATCACACATTCTATAAATATTTTTGGTGGGTACGTACCTAATTTTTAAATTTTGCTATGGCCTATGTAGTGGGTTTGATGGTATTGTATGGTGGTGATGGTACTACGTGTGATGCATGAGGTCAGCTGTGAAGGCTCCTGAGATAAATTGTAACTGAGAGTTGTCAGAAGGCCCTTCTCGCTACCACTACGACCTCACACTTATCTTTTTTTTTTCTAATGAATGTGGCTACGTTAAATGTCTAGGGTAATGATATGTAATGTGGTGTGATAGTTTATAGACACACACACAGATATTTACTAAGTCTAATAATATTAACAAATGTTATAATACACTGAACTAACTCAAGTGTGTAAAATTTTTGATAGAAATTTTCTTACATTTATTTTGTTCTGGATCAAGTTTTATTTTGACCAGAACTTATAAAAGATTTAGAAATTATGAAAGAAATGCATGGAATATTACATAATAAATGCAAGAGTGTACATATGTATGTACTAGACTATTTAGTTTTATTAATGTTTATAGTAGTCATCTAATTTGGGAGACCGTTTAATGCTTGTGCTGTTGGGGTGGCCTCATCACTCCAGTCTATATTGACTACACAGTGTCCAGTAAATTGCAGGAATTTTATGGGATTGTTAGTAACTATATTGAGTTGGTGAATTCTCAGCAGACCAGAGGCTCACTCAACTTTGAAGATGTAGCTCTGGTGCTGAGATCTGGTGGCCCCACCTCTCCGTGCTTGGGGCAATAATAGTGGTCTGGTGGCCCCACCTCTCTGTGCTTGGGGGCAATAATAGTCTGCTCTGACACAACGTTACTGCACGGATCCACTCTGGTAAAATCACCAACTTAGTTGACACCGCCTTGGTGCCAACTGAAACTCACAGCTCTGCAATCAAAGTATTGGTTATGTGTCAAAAGTCCATTCTCTAACCATGTCTGGACACAACACTACACAACAACAACACCATATAGACAGGTCAGATCTCTCTGACCATACAGCACATTTTACCATGGTGGTTTCACATCAGATAGGTCCTCCCAGACTACAGATTCTGAAATATGTTTATTAGTTTCCTCCCCTAAAATAGGATAGGTAATATGTTTCATTGATCTCAACACTTGATCTGTCCTTCCTAATCCTTGCTGGAGTTTATGTATTTTATTTGTCTCTAGACCCTGAACTGGGGCGGGGGGTCTAGAGCGAACCCTTACCTGTTGTAAGGAACAGATTATGCTATTGCAGTATCAAATCACTCGAACCTTAAACAAATATTAAAATGTATAAAGAAATAAGTTTAGTCTTACCAGAAATATGAATATAGTATACAGTAAATAAGTGCTAGCAAAACTCTGCTGAGCTGCTGGCTATAGTATGGTGTCCCACTGAATATTATGTATTATTTCTGGGAAATCACCACTACAATAAATGACTGTGTTACTGGACAGACTTATGTCGAATGGCAAAAATGTGCGTCTCTATCCCGCTAATATAAAATGCGTTGGCCAATCAGATCAGAAGACCAAGCTTTTCAATTCAAAATATGAAAATAAAGTCAAAATTACATCTTATTTTCTCAAATGTACGTCCGTCACATTTTATCTTTTCCCAAAAAAGTCAAAAGTACATCTCAATTTTTAAAATGTACGTCGGTCACAATTTATCTTTTTCCCACAATTTCACTTGTTTTTTTTGGACTAACACATGTAAAACTGCACGAACCTGCCTCCTAAGTTATTTTTAGCCACTACTGTCCGCTACTCCCCCCTCTCTTGCATTCTAACTAGATTTGAACACTTGAGTCTCAAGGTTACGATTTTTGTGCAAATAGTGGCATGTTTGATTCAATGCAGTCATTCGCTGATGTGAACAACCCCGTCTTTTGTCATTATCTTTCTTATTATCTGTCCGTCTGTATAAATGAAAGTATATTATTTCACTGCTCAGAATGGGCCATCCGGCCAGCTAATTTTTATATTCCTAACATTAATATTAAGAAAAAGTTACTTTTTGAATTTTGTAATATTTCAAGCATCTGCGTTTGCCGCTGAATTCAAATAAAAGGCTTGGTATCGCAAAAGCGTCCAATAAATGACTGTGGCGTATCATATCCAAGGTCCCTTCTGTCGAATTCCTTACTTTATGTCAACTTGGGGGGGGGGGAGTGACTTTTCCTCCTTGCCCCACCAATTTGCGTCCATTAACCTCGCTAGTTCAAGTACGCGTTCAGTCAGATTTTTTGTCTTTTGATCCTCGTTCCGTTTTGCCTTCAAGTCTAACACCTGATGACCCGCGGCGCGGGCGATCATGTATTCCAGCAGCTTACGCATTGGTTTTTTATCCCTACGTTGTATCATTGGAGATATTTTGACGTTGTATCACTGTTAATTTTTACGACATATCTCCCCACCTGAAAACATGCCTACGGCAAGTTCTAAAACCAGTGATACACATAGACAAAATCTCTCCTTACACCTGCCATTACTCTAATTTCGATTGTGGTCTAGGTGCTCTCTGCAGTTTTTCCAAGTTCTTAGGATCAGGGGTCATGCTACCCTGATATACCGTGTGTCCCAAGAATTCCAACTCTTTGCATCCAATGCAACATTTTGTTGGCCTAGCAGTTAAGTTCGCCTCCCTAAGCCTATTAAATAACATTTCTAGAGCTTCAATGTGTTCTTCAAATGTCTCTGTGGCGACGAGAATATCATCCATGAAATTCGTGATACATGGGTTATTCAGGGGATCTAACAATTTGCGCATCATCCTTGAAAATACACTCGGAGCATTTTTCAGTCCGAATGGTAGCATGTTGAATTCATAATGTCCATCTGAAGTGCTAAAAGCCAAATAAGGTCTCACTTCAGGCTTCACCGGGATCTGGTAATAGCCTTTACTAAGATCCACCTTTGAAAAGTATTTTGCCTTGTTCAGTCTGGCAAATAACTGTTTTGTGTCTGGTAATGGATCCACTTGCCCTTCTGTGACAGCATTCAGTTTCCTGTAATCTATGCACAGTCTGTGTTCCCCAGACGGTTTTCTCAGCAATACGACACTAGAACTAAAAGATGATTCACTGTGTGAAATGATCCCTTCCTTCAAAAATAATCTATTTCTTCCTTCAATGCCTTCTCCTTCGCGAACGGAATAGAATAGGCTCTCATACAGATTGGGTTTGAGTCTACCAGTTTCATGTCATACTGTAGCAAATTTGTATGTCCTGGTTTATCTGTTAATACATCTGTATGTTCCTCCAGAACCTGTTGAACTCTCTCCCTCTGGTTTTTAGTCAGGTGCTTACTGACTTTTACCTGTGCTGCTGTTTCACAAGGATGTAATGGGTATTCATGTGAGGTGAGTGGTTCCTTTTGCATTTGAGTTGCGATAGCTAAGGTCAGTAAGGGGGTGCTTTCCTGGAGTGGTCTGTCCAGATACTTCTTTAACAGGTTTACATGATAAACTTTCTCCTTCCCCTTTTTGTCAATTTTATAGTTTGTTCTAGACACCTTCTCTAGAACCGTATATGGACCTTGCCATCCAACTTGTAATTTATTCTGGCTACCGGGTAGTAGAAGCAGCACCTTCTCTCCGACTGCCAGTTCTCTGTCCTTTGCCTTCCTATTAAAATATGATGCATGTTTCTTCCTGGCTTGTTTCAAATTATCATTTGCCAGTTTCCATCCAGCTTTCAAACGAGTGGTCAGTTCGTTCACGTATTGATAAGATGAGGTAACAGTCTCTTCCGCCTTCTCATCTGTCCAGGTCCTTAATAGAGCTTCTAATGGACCTTTTATTGGCCTCCCAAATAGCAGAGTTGCGGGAGCCATCCCGGTTGAACTATGTGGTACCTCCCGGTACGCAAACAATGCGGCGGGCAGGAATTGATCCCACAGATCCGGTTTTTCGTGTGCCAGCTTTCTCAGGATAGAAATGAGAGTCCCGTTGAACCTCTCTACCTGGCCGTTCCCTTGCGGATGGTACGGACTACAATGAAAGTGTCTGGCTTGAAATAGCTTAAAAACTTCTTCCGTTAGTTTCCCCTTGAACTGAGAACCATTATCCGTTAAGATTTGATGCGGGAATCCTAATCGGGTAAATATTGTAAGTAGTGCCTCTGCTACATGTTTTGAATCAATTGACGGCAGGGCTACCGCCTCTCCCCACATAGAACAAGTGTCCACCAGAGTAAGGATGTAACAGTTCCTCCTCTTGGTCCGAGTGAGAGGTCCTACAATATCCACTGCAACCCTCTCAAAAGGTGTTCCCACTATGGGCATTTCCCCTAGAGTTGCAGGAGCAGTCCAGTGCTTTGGAGCTACCCTTTGACATTCTGGGCAGGATTTGACATATCTTTTTATATCCTCCGTTATCCCTGGCCAGAAGTAATGACAAGCTATACGCTGTCCTGTGGCGCTGATCCCCATGTGACCACTGAAGGGAATCGCATGCCCGAGTTCCATCACTTTATCTCTATATGAAGTGGGAAGAACCAGCTGGTTGTGACCATTTGTTCCAGTTCCGGCCTTCCTGTATAAGAGTTTGTGCTTCATGAAATATTCCCCCTTGCTCGGAGGTGTGTGGCATTTGGGCAATTTTTTAAAACATGGCTTGAGTGTCCTATCCTCAGCCTGCGCCTTCCTCATCTCCTCTGGATGAGCATTTATAGGTTCACCTTCTTCCTCCTTCTTCTGTGACCTGGTCTG
This sequence comes from Oreohelix idahoensis, assembly GCA_024509875.1. Taxonomy (NCBI): domain Eukaryota; kingdom Metazoa; phylum Mollusca; class Gastropoda; order Stylommatophora; family Oreohelicidae; genus Oreohelix; species Oreohelix idahoensis. The sequence continues at coordinate 21,521 of JAMPIV010022925.1, forward strand.
CACTGTCGCCATGATCACAGGTCTCTCGGGATTCCCCAAGAAGACGTATCTACACCCCAATATCAGAGGGTAGATTGGTTCATCTATCACTGCTGCTCTGATTTCTCCTTCCACATAGCAAGTTGACAGCAATTTACCCTCGTTTGCTTCTGTTCACGTGTCAACAGTCGCGGAACCCAGCGTGCACACACTTTTCTCATGTTCAGTCTGTTGTGTAAAATTCTATAAACTGTTCTTTCATTTAGTTTTACTCTACTAGCTATCTCCACAATTGTCATTTTTCGATCCTGGTCAATGATTTTCTTCACTCTTGTTGCATTTTCATCGTTGCACTCTGAGGCTGGTCCACCAGATCTTGGCAGATCAGCAACGTTTGAGCGGCCGCACTTAAACTGTTGACACCAGTTTTTTACCGCAGTATATGAAGGACAAGAATCACGAAACACTGGTTCCATCTCCCTTTGTATTTCTGTAGGTGTTTTTCCCTGAAACATCAGAAATTTTATCACAGCTCTGGCCTCCTTCTCTTCCATTGTTTTGTCAAATCTTTGGAGCAGCAGATCTGGTCAATAGGATACATTGCGCCGTGCACCGTAGCGGGAAAACCCATTGAAGAAACAAACGCGTACTTCACACATTCAGTGCAAATATGATGAACTTTAAATGTGCCAAATTTCATCTTCCCCCTTCATAGTCAGGCCCAAGACTTATGTCAATCCCCTTGTATATATATATATATATAAATACAGGCATACCTCGGAGATGCTGACAGACAATGTTATAAGACAGCAGACAGTATAGATGCTGACAGACAATGTTATAAGACAGCAGACAGTATAGATGCTGACAGACAATGTTATAAGACAGCAGACAATATAGATGCTGACAGACAATGTTATAAGACAGCAGACAGTATAGATGCTGACAGACAATGTTATAAGACAGCAGACAGTATAGATGCTGACAGACAATGTTATAAGACAGCAGATAGTATAGATGCTGTCAGACAATGTTATAAGACAGCAGACAGTATAGATGCTGACAGACAATGTTATAAGACAGCAGACAGTATAGATGCTGACAGACAATGTTATAAGACAGCAGACAGTATAGATGCTGACAGACAATGTTATAAGACAGCAGACAGTATAGATGCTGACAGACAATGTTATAAGGCAGCAGACAGTATAGATGCTGACAGACAATGTTATAAGACAGCAGACAGTATAGATGCTGACAGACAATGTTATAAGACAGCAGACAGTATAGATGCTGACAGACAATGTTATAAGATAGCAGATAGTATAGATGCTGACAGACAATGTTATAAGACAGCAGAAAGTATAGATGCTGACAGACAATGTTATAAGACTGCAGACAGTATAGATGCTGACACACAATGTTATAAGACAGCAGACAGTATAGATGCTGACAGACAATGTTATAAGACAGCAGACAGTATAGATGCTGACAGACAATGTTATAAGACAGCAGACAGTATAGATGCTGACAGACAATGTTATAAGACAGCAGACAGTATAGATGCTGACAGACAATGTTATAAGACAGCAGACAGTATAGATGCTGACAGACAATGTTATAAGACAGCAGACAGTTTAACGCGCTTACAGACATCTCTGTAAAAACGCAGACAGCACACACATTTCAGTACAGCGTAGCTAGAATACAGACAGTGCACATGTTGACAGACAATGCTGTAACGAATCAGACAGTGCAGGGAAGAACAACACAAATTTTCAATATTCAAGGTGTCCCATAAATCTTGCATCAGAGTAAAGGTCATAGGCAATATAACAGCTTTTCTTCACAGAACTTGCTCACACATTCCAAGAACACGCTCACACATTCCCAAAACTTGCTCACACATTCCCAGAACTTGCTCACACACTCCCAGAACTTGCTCACACACTCCCAGAACTTGCTCACACACTCCCAGAACTTGCTCACACATTCCCAGAACTTGCTCACACATTCCCAGAACTTGCTCACACATTCCCAGAACTTGCTCACACATTCCCAGAACTTGCTCACACATTCCCAGAACTTGCTCACACTCCACCATTTTTCTTAATGTACAAATCTAGACGTGATACTCAGTAAACAAAAAATATTTTAAAATATGCGTTATTCCTATGATGCCAGATTTATGGGACACCCTGTGTAACAAGACACGAGGCCAAATTTAATCCAGGTCTGTTTCGATGTAGCGTTAAAACAATATCAACTCCAACCTGGCTGGTTCCAACAGACGAACCAGGAAACACCGCCAATTGACGTTGTATTTACAGACCACGACAGTAATTTCCGCCTGGAATGTAAACAGTGAAACTCATTTCACCCACCCCCGCCCTTCTCCTCGATGAAATGGGAGCATGGTAAATCAGTGTTTCTGATTCTATGGTCACTGAACTCCTGGGGTTGGCGGGAGGGGCCACAAGTTCAAGGATGGATTCAGTGTACAAGGTGCTCAAAACGAAATTATTTAGCGCCCCATCTCATTTTCACTTACATTGATTTCTTCCGCGCCCGTCTTCGTATTTTCTTTATAAACGAGTAAATGGCCGCCAAAAATAACGGGAATAAATTATGATGAGCTTTTGCTAATGCATGCCCTGATGACGCAACGATTTCTCCTGTGGTTATTTCGTTCCTTTCAAGTCCACCCGATTTCTCTTCTGGTTATTTCATTCCTTTAAATTAAGTCCATTTCGTCTTAATTGGATCATTGTAGTCAAATTTATCTGGCTGCTGGCTACATTGACTAGGAAGCTACGGAGAAACTCGCCAGAGCTGACTTCGGGAGAAGTTTATAGAAACAAAAAAACCAAAACGATAAAATGTGACTATTTAATTAACAGATCTTTTACGACAACAGTTTTAGTACATATACGGATATGATTTCCTACTTCCTTTATAAATTAGGTACACTTCTTGTTGGTGCCTGCACTTCCTGCAAAAAACAAACCTAAAGGAACTTGGCGCCATGTTAGAGCAGAGACAAAATAAATGCGTATATGACATATTCTTTACTGTTCTACGGTTTAGAAACATGGTTTGGTTTGGTTTAAGGACTATCTTCATCGCACACGGACAACACCATCAGTGCTCCGATCTCCTCCCTTCGATCATACAAATAGGATCACAGCACAGTGCACGAACTCCGTAGCACCAGCGAGGACCCATTGTGTGTATTCAGGAATCATACATTCTATAAATATTTCCTAATGTTTAAATTTTGCCAGGGCAGCTTCCGTATGGCCTACTCTTTACGATGTCCAACTTTTAACGTGCGCAACTTGCACACCGGACCTCCTTCTTTGTCGCCCTTATCCGATAAGGCTAGACATCCGATCTCATTACCCAGAAGACCAGGGGCGGGGGGAGTATGGCATCATTAGGATCCACTGGTTGTGAAAAAAAGGTCCATCAGTTATATTCACTGTGCTGAGAGCGACCCGGTACCTTTAGAATTACAGGCAGAAGCCGTACCTGTGAAGCACTAAGACCCCCTAATATATAAGGATTAAAATTGTATTACAAGATCACTGATGTGGAACTGATGGAAGGAACCACCCGACTGCCAGTGTGGAGCGAGATTTGAGCACCACAAACGCTGGTGTTGGATATGACACACAGCCAGGAAACCCAGTGATAGCATTACAGGGCAGTCCATGCCCTGGAATACCCAGAGTATGTGAAAAAGAGGATCCAAGACTAGAAATCGTGTCATAGTGGACCACGAGTCAGAATGTTAGCTGTTACCAGAAGATAGGAATCCACTCCAAAATCGCTCGTAATTTATATTAGTATTCTGCTGGCTTCGAGGTCACCTAAGCCAAGGGTTCTCATCCTGTTTTGCTCATGACCCCTCTTCTGGGCCTCATTTACTTTTTTGGACCCCCTCATAATCGCTGTTAGCTGGAAAAAAAAGTACTTTACCATCTTTCTGTGGCCCCTAAGTACATGGCATGGCCCCTGGGGGGTGGGGGGGCATATATGGCTCATGTTGAGAACCACTGGCCTAAGCCTCAAGGTAACGGACAATTTCTCTACGCCACTGGAAGCTGCCGCTGTGTAGTCTCCGGGGTTTTTTGATGAGATAAAGACAGAATAATACCTCTGCTTTCTCTGGTATGTCGTAAATGGCGATTAATAAAATAATAGGTTGTACACGGGCTGGACATAACCATCATGTAAAACTAATTTCTACAGAAACTACTGATGCTTGAGCAACCGAAAGCTTCGGTCCAGGTTCCCTGCAAAAAGCGGGCCGGGGGGGGGGCGGGGGGGGGGGGGGGGGGGGTGGGCGGGCGGGGGGCAGATGCGCGTAAGGAATTGGTCGTACTCCTATTAGGGTTCTCACTTCTAAAATTGAGAAACATTGGTCTACAAGACTCGGACATGCATTGCTACATAAACTTACATATACACTTGATTTTGAAATCAGACCAGGCAGCTTTCCATTATTCCTCACATTATACGAGGTTTGGGCCACACTTTATGAGGTTTGAGTACACTTTGCGAAGTTTGAGCAAATTTTTCGAGGTTTGAGTACACTGTGAGGTTTGTGTACACTATGCGAAGTGTGAGTACACTTTGCGAGGTTTGAGTACACTTTGTGAGGTTTGTGTATACTTTACAAGGTTTGAGTACCCTTTGCGAGGTTTGAGCACGCTGCGAGGTTTGAGCACGCTGCGAGGTTTGTGCACACCTTGTGAGATTAGAGTAAACTGTGAGAAATTTGCACTCTTTATAAGGTTTGAGTACACTTTGTGAGATTTAAGTACACAGTTAGGTTTGAGTACACAGCAAGGTTTGAGTACACTGCGAGGTTTAAGTACACTGGGAGGTGTGAGTACCTTGCTAGGTTTGAGTACACTTTGCGAGGTTTGAGCACACTTTGCGAGATTTGAAGACACTTTGCGAGGTTTGAGTACACTTTGCGAGGTTTGAGCACACTTTACAAGCAAATAAAAGAAAACTGCTTAAATTTGGAATTGAAGTACGGGAGAAAGTGGCAAAATGCAAAAGTACGGGAGAGAGTGGCAAAACACAAATTCCTGATTCCAGCTGTATCATTCTTTCATTGTCGTGTAAACAAGACAACCTTTAAAGCCAGGCCTGAGATCTCATATCTAAAGCTAAAATTATTCCTTCGTTTGAGTGACGGCTACGAGAAATGTTGACATATGATACCAGAACTACGCCAGAAAATTTTACTTAAGAGCATTCTACAGGAATCCTAGATTTAATCCACGCCTTATCTGTTTTTTTGCCCAGATGGTGAATGATGAGTGGCTGTGAAGGAGAAGGGGTGTGATAAAACTGGGGCATTGAGGGAGAAAGAGTATATTGCAGTGTCGCGGTAGAAATCTGTTGACATGACTTAATGACAATGTTATTCAATTGAGTTTGTTTTAAAAGATTAGAGAAACCCAAGCAAAAAATCAGCAAAAATTCAGAAAACCAGTACAGTCACTTTACAACTATCACCACTACTCACACATCCGAATTATTAATATGGAAACTAAACAACGGCTGATAAATAATATATTCTTAAAAACACTTTCCTTCGACGTGTGGAGCAGAGTACAATCTTCCAACTAAGAACAGAACACACCAGACTCAACAAACACTTAAACAAATCAAACCCCACACATGAGCCTAATTGCTGCAGCTATACCCATCCATATGAGACAGTTCAGCATGTGCTGCTCACTTGCCCAGGACTCTCCACAGAGAGACAACAGTTATTGCCGGGCTCCCCAACAATCACAAACACTCTATACAGCACCACTCAACAGCTACAGAACACATGCAGGATCTTCAGCTTGGCATTGACTGCTAAAGAGCAACGAGCTCAGCAGCCCTAGTTAATCAATAACAACAACAACAACAACAACTTACACATTTGTGGCTATCAGTGTGAAACATGGTCTCTATCCAAAAGCCCATTACA
>JAMPIV010022925.1:32500-60000 GCA_024509875.1 Oreohelix idahoensis
TTAGCTTACTAAACAAGTAGCTGAAATGAGTTTAATTTAACTGTTAAATACTCAGTCGAAACTGTTTTAATAACTAACTTATAAATGCTAGATGCGACATCAGTGAATATTGACGGAATACGAAGATATTCCTAATTCCTGATGATTGATTTTTATATAACTTATTTCACGGGAAGTTTTAAATATAAGTCAAGCTGTAGGCTTGTCGTGTAAAATGTAAGTTATATTGAGTACATATATGTAAATTATTTGATATGTGTTCTTTCCATTTTTATATAGTGAAACGGTGGTACCCAACTTGCCAGCGTTTAGTAAAGAGACATATTTGTGTGAAGCATAGACAGTTCCTATCTTTAACCACGTGGGTTTTTTTGTTTCAAATAACACGGGTCTGACCGTGCATATGCCATCAGATAGAGACAGTAATAGCAATCCCACTAACGGTTTCTAAAGACTAGAAATATATATTGGGCTTTTGAGCCAGTTCATATTGCTCCACAAATTTAAAATGTACATGCTGACTGGCGGCGAGAATATTACAAGAATAACATTAACATTTTCCCGACATTTTTGTCGAAGAGTGAATAGTGAAACCAGGCTATCTGTTGAAAGAAGTTGTCCACTGGTCATTCTTTCCAAATTAAGGGAATCCTCGTGTTTCTGAACTCTGTGTGCCCGTTTAAACTTGCTTATCAAACCTGATTCAAGTGACATTAACAGTAAATCTAAAATTTAACTGGTGAAGTGAACGCTCCCCGAAAACAGTGGAATAAACCTGTAATTGTAGAGCTGGGATTCGCTTTATCCAAAGAATACAGATTCACTGTAGAGAAGTGTCCTACGGTTGCGCCAGACGGTGAACTACATCAAGTTTTTGATAGGTAAGAACGTGTGCTAGGGATCTTTGATGAATGAACCGAGTGAAAGTGACGGAAGGATGTTCGTTATTTACTGCACTCGCTTGTTGTATTAATTGTTCCTTTAGAATAGATACTGCTGTCAAAGTCAGTCTATACCTTCTAAGGGGGACAATATTAGACCCTAACAATATGTATTTGTGACTCTTTGGGCCATCATCTGTCTCATAACGGGGCTGGGGGCTAAACCTAGAGTTAATATCATCACGGGGCTATCATCCTAGTAGCATTTTTTTTCTTGAATTCTATGACTATTTGTATATGTTTTTCCTTGATGAAATTTTTAGTGTTGTGAGAAGATTTTTTTTTGATGATAATAAAAATCTCTCTTGAACTAAATCATTGCGTTGGTCAGCTCGTTCAAATATATATATAATCATTTGTTATAGATTCCCACGTCTGTTTTGTTTAACTGTCGTCACGTGTATGTGCGTGCCCGTGAGTAGATATAAATATAGGTAATAGATATATCTGTGTGTAGACTGTCTGACGCTGTAAAGTTGTCGTAGAAGATAGGTGAGAGGGAGAAGATTCTTTTTTTCCGCTTTCAGAGACAGCCTCTATATCACATTCTATCATCTCACTTGTGGAATCTATTTCTTTTACTATCTCACACTGTGACGATCACCTATTCTAACCTTTTTAGAAGGGACCAAACCCAAGTCTTAATTCTCCTATCTAAAATCTACGACAATTAATAGTAGTAGTAGTAGTTGTGGTGGTAGTAGTAGTAGTATTAGTATTATTATTATTATTATTATTATTATTATTAGGAAAAAGAAAAAAGCTTAATATCTTCCATCTACTGTGCCTACGCCACATCTTCGGTATTTCGTGGAAGGACAAAGTGACACATGTCGAGGAACTGTCACGTGCTAGCCTTCGAAACGTGTACATACTGCTTAGATAGTCGCTGACTAAGATGGCTTGGCCATGTCCGCCGCATGGAAGATGGTTGCATCCCCAATGATATTTTCTACGGACAACTGGCACATGGCAAAAAAAAAAAAAGCAGCCGGGTGACTGCAGATGAGGTTCAGATGTGTGCGCGAGAGACATGAAAACACTGGACATAAATACAGCAACCTGGGAGGGTGAAGCTGCCGATCACACTAAGTTGCGATGTTCCTTACGGCGCCACCTCATATTGGGCGAAAAGAAGCTGTCGCAACAAGCAAACAAGACAAGAACATAACCAATGGATTTACATAAAAAAATAAAACAGGTGAGGACTGTCACCTCAGTGGGGAATTCCCGTAGTCAGTTATGACTGAAGGGGGCTGCTGCTGCTGCTGCTGCTGCTGCTACTGCTACTGCTACTACTACTACTACTACTACTACTACTACTACTACTACAACTACTACTACTACAACAACTACTACTACTACTTTTACTACTAATAATACTACTACTGGGGCTCCCTTGGATCAGCACCACCCATGAAATATGTCAAAGATACACAGCTGTTACATACAAGAGTAGTCTGTAAGTGTGATTGCATGTGGCCACAGACTGACAGATTGTAAGAAAGAGAAATGAATATTTCATATTTTGTATTATCATTTTACTCACTTCTGTCTTTTCGGGTTCACTACTACTGTTATATTATTTGTTTCCTAGGATAGATTAACTAAAGATTGTATTCTCTCCTTTATCGTCTATCCCTTTACTTTAGTATTAACTTTAATCTTTTGGGTTAAGTACCTCTGTTGATATCTACTTTGGGGTTCCTTTACCAGAGAGGAGGGCCTATTGGGTTAATAATCTGTCTTGCATTTTTGTGTCTGTAAACTATACTTTCTGATGATTGATGTTGTGATTTTTTTCTAGAGACAATAAACATAATACACCTTAAGTTATCGTGTTGGTCAACCCCTGCCCATTATATGTTATCCATAACTTGGTTCACGTCTGTACGTATTATGTCACAGAATTGTGTATATGTATGTGGAGTGTAACTCGTATAAATGTACCAGGAGAGAAAGTGCGTCTAGTTAAATATTGTCGTAAGATAGGCTGGATTAGAGCAATTACTCAATCCAGAGACTGTCCTTTCTCTTACACTCTCACCATTGTGAAAAGTAAAGCTATTTCTTACCCCTTATTATCACATAGATTACCATTATCACCTCTGCTCAGACAGGACCTTAAACATCTTCAACCTATCTTAATAAAATCTACGACACTAACTTCTGCGGGAACTTTTCTCAACAGAGGTGATGACAATTATTGGGGATATTTTTTAAATTCTGTAACCTATGATTTTATTGATTTATATATGTTGAATGTTGTGAACAGTTTTATATGATAATAAACTTAACAAAACTTAATTACTTGTGTTGGTCAGCTCAGCCCAAAACCCATACTCCACTTACCATAGCTTTCACGTTTGTGTGTCTTGTTGTCACATGACTGTGTGTGTGTGTTTAGTTAAACATATATGTTAAATGTATGGAGCGTAGAATGGTCTGTTAACAAATTACAGTCGTAAAGGTAGGCTGGACTAGAGTATCTTCTCAATCCAGTGACAGATTCTACACTTAAACTATTCACTCGTGAACTCTATTTCTCATACTTTAAATCTCATTATTTACCACTTTGCCTGTTCTATTCAGAAGGACCAAATCTATCTATACTAAATATCAAATTTACAACACTTGGAAAGAACCTGAGCGGATGGCACGGGGCAGATGAATCTGGCACAAATTTAGTGAAGCCCTTGAGCTCCGAAAGCATAGTGATGATGATAATGGTAATGACGAAGACGATAAAGAAGTAAATGGTTATATTGTTAGCACAGATTCGCTGTACATTGATTAAAGTTATTGTATAAGAGGACCACCCATAATTTGTGCCCGCGGGTCCTTTATATTGTAGTTACGCCACTGTTCCTTGGTTCTCGTGTATGTCATTTTATATGCAAGCGAAACCCATTCAGTTTATAATGGATGAATTTAAAACAAATTGAAAAAAGTCGATTCGCCGTACTTGGATAAAAGTAAGAAAATAGACAACGTTGCGACAACAAGGCCTTCGTTACAGAAAGGAAAGGAAGGGAGAACTATGTAAGAAACAGCGAGATCGAGACTCAAGAAAATAGAGAGATAGTGCAGTTTAAAAAAAACAAAAAACATTGGTAGTTTTTTAACATTGATTAATTTAATTACAAAAAAATCCGCCTTCTGTCTTAAAAGCATGAAAAAAGCATACATTTTAGAAGTTTGGCATGAAAATTCTAAGGACAAAAGAAGTTTAAAACCTAGGCTGTGTAGTCGGAGTCGGGAGTCGAGGAGTCGGTCATCTTTTTAATGAAATCGGTTAAAAAAATGTCCGAGATCCGACTCCGAATGTTATGCCATAAGACTAGCAAAAAAACGGTAGTCACAGTCGGGAGTTGGTGTCGGACTTCTAAAATTTCAGGAGTCGGAAAATTCTTTGGCCGACTCCACAATCTTGTTTAAAACAGAACCCAGGAAAAGTCAAAACCACTGTAGTGATCTAGAAAAGCTGGGTTTGAGTTTCAAGTGCGATAACCATCTATGGAATAACTCTTGTAATATAAGGAAGGGAGGTAATCTGAACCAAGCAATCAAACCTCATTTACAGTCCACACGACTTAAAAACGAAGCCGTCACGTGATATCTATCTTGGGTCAAAACTGGTTCATTTCTCAATGGCTTGCTTTAGTGAAATATAAAGTTCTTAACGAAATTGAAAGAATAATGTTTATGCAGTAGTGGGACGTTATTTAACAAGGGCTGCTGAGCTTCTCGCTCTGTTGCAGCCAATACCAAGTTGAAGACTCCTTGGTATTATCTACACTGTAGATCTAGGCTTCTTCTATGGCTTTTCTGCCATTCCGAAATGTGTTGAGTTGAATTTATCAGCCCCAGTTTCTCCAGCTTGGCTTCTATTTTAAGGATGTCACATCTGGTCCCAAGCTAGGAGTCAGAAGCACGTGGCATATTGTGTATTCCCCGCCATCCAAGGGGGCTCTCCAAATATGCAGAATTAAAATACTGTGCTCTGGTTCTGGGCTCTACCAAGGAACAGTTCCAATTCTCAGATCCCCTGCCTATCACTGGGTCCATAGTGAGATCCTCCTGCATGCAGTCAACCATTACGTCTGGGGCTCGTGACTTCTCCAAGCTTAGAGTACAGTACTGGGGTCTCAACAAGTTTCAACACAGGGGAATCCCTGGAAGTGTGTGGATGATTTCAAGAGTCAATGAGAGTGTAATTAGACTCGCAGACAGAAGTTCGCTTCCACATATGTATATTGTAGTATTGTACATAACTGGTGGTCATTTAACCAGGTGTAAGGTAGAGCTTTAGAGGGACAGCAGACCCGGGGCTTGTGACTAAAAGAAGGGTCGAGAATGATAAAGAAATGCAGAATATCCGTGGGCAGCTGAAGCTACACTGTTCATTTAGAAATAGGGATGTGGTCAAGTTCGATTCCAAATACCAAATCCATTGGAATCCGAAATATCGTTAAAAGTCTGAAATTCAAGGAAAATAAAGTATTATTATTTTTCTCAAATTTATAATGAATTTCCAAGGAAGTGTACTCTTCGTGTTAGAATGAAGCACTCTACTTTCTTTGAGCAAGTTATGAGAAGAAGTAAGCAGGAATATATCGTGACAACAGGTAAGCTGGAATATATCGTGACAACAGGTAAGCTGGAATATATAGTGACAACAGGTAAGCTGGAATATATCGTGACAGCAGGTAAGCTGGAATATATCGTGACAACAGGTAAGCAGGAATATATCGCGACAACAGGTAAGTTGGAATATATCGTGACAACAGGTAAGCTGGTATATATCGTGACAACAGGTAAGATGGAATATATCGTGACAACAGGTAAGCTGGAATATATCGTGACAACAGGTAGTTGGAATATATCGTGACAACAGGTAAGCTGGAATATATCGTGACAACAGGTAAGCTGGAATATATCGTGACAACAGGTAAGCTGGAATATATCGTGACAACAGGTAAGCTGGAATATATCGTGACAACAGGTAAGCTGGAATATATCGTGACAACAGGTAGTTGGAATATATCGTGACAACAGGTAAGCTGGAATATATCGTGACAACAGGTAAGCTGGAATATATCGTGACAACAGGTAAGATGGAATATATCGTGACAACAGGTAAGCTGGAATATATCGTGACAACAGGTAAGCTGGAATATATCGTGACAACAGGTAAGCTGGAATATATCGTGACAACAGGTAAGCTGGAATATATCGTGACAACAGGTAAGCTGGAATATATCGTGACAACAGGTAAGCTGGAATATATCGTGACAACAGGTAAGCTGGAATATATCGTGACAACAGGTAAGCTGGAATATATCGTGACAACAGGTAAGCTGGAATATATCGTGACAACAAGTAAGCTGGAATATATCGTGACAACAGGTAAGCAGGTAAGCAACAGGTAAGCTGGAATATATCGTGACAACAGGTAAGCTGGAATATACCGTGACAACAGGTAAGCTGGAATATATCGTGACAACAGGTAAGCTGGAATATATCGTGACAACAGGTAAGCTGGAATAAATCGTGATAACAGGTAAACTGGAATATATCGTGACAACAAGTAAGCTGGAATATATCGTGACAACAGGTAAGCTGGAATATATCGTGACAACAGGTAAGCTGGAATATATCGTGACAACAGGTAAGCTGGAATATATCGTGACAACAGGAACAGATACAAGGAACAGGAGACAGGGGGCAACAAAGAGAGAAGAACTTGATAATTTGACATCGTGGCAATGAAAGCGGTCAATAACAGAATTGATAAATAGTATTGTGGACTGTAAGGTATGTAGAGACATGATCGCCTGCTCCACCAGACATGGCACTTAAAGAAGCAGCAGAAGAAGAAGAAGAAGAAAAAGAAGAAGAGTGGACTGTGGAACAGGATCTTATGTCATTGATAATTTTCAAGAATAACTTTCCTATTTGTTTAGGGCTGGACATTTGTGGGGGAATAAACGGTAATGTATCTTATTAGGCCAAAAGACCAGAAAAAAGTTACGTTGCAGCCACAAGGCCTTCGTCACGGACAGAAGAACAAAAACAGAAACGAAGGAAAGTAAGAACTAAGTAAAGAATATAAAAATAAAAGCGAGTACAACCTGATTAGAGTCACATGGCTGACATGACATGGCTGACACCGTTACCGGAAGTAGAGAGGAAATACTAAGTATGGGAAAAAACCGAAAAACAACATGGAAAAGTATAAAACAAGATTAAAAAGGGGAGAGAAAATAAATAAATTTATGAATCTTTTTAAAAGGAGAGAGAACAATTTAAAAAAAAAAGGCAGGGAGAGAGTGAAAGAGAAATAAAAAGCAAATAAAATATTTAAAAAAGATGAAACCTGCTGCTGTTGAAAATAATGGCCAGTCATGAGGAAAATAAAGAGCTCAAACTCAGCTCTAGAAATATGACTAAATAGAAAGAAACGCCTCAGACACAAAAATGCTGGTTGGTGACACCGTGGGAACATTGAGATTTTGAGCATAAACATCTGAAACGCGACAAATATCAAATACGAATTTGATATCAAAGAAAAGTGGTTAAAACAGAACTCTCTCTCTCTCTCTCTCTCTCTCTTTCTCTCTCGTTAATGGACGACCATGCATGTACAGACATGGAAACGACAAAGTAAATGCGACAAACCCCTTCATCTGTCATTCTATCTTATTAGAGGTGACATATTCAAGAGCGGGAGAGAGAGCGCGCACGGGCATAATATGATTGGGAACATTAATACAAGCAAGCTGGTGACACGACTGGGGTATCATGTTTACTCCACTTTCCATAAGGAGGAAATCGAATTATTATGATGCCTCTTATTCTTGCTTAAATATAGGAGACGATAACAAGATGACCTTGGAAGAAACCCCCACTACAAGATGTAGAATCACACATATACCTGGGCAGCAATATAGACACAGTTGGAAGGACAGATAATGATATCAAAATAAGAATACCTTCTCTACTGTGTCTCCACCTTGGCGAGGTAAAGGAGCTTGTGTGTCCCCATGACCCCAAGTGCTATGCCGAAGGTGGCATAGCTACCAGCAGGGTATCCCAAGCCGGACAGGTCGAAGGGTTGGGACCAGAAAAAGAGAGAGACACATACACACACCTGTTGCTTTGCAGGCAGGCTGGGGACAGTCTTGGGCTAAGGAAGGTAACCATACAGAAATGCCTGTTGAAATCGGATGCACTGGGCCACAGGCTTAATGAAACAGTGCAACGTACTTCGCTTTATGATGACGATAGCCTCAAGCTAACCACTGTTTTCTTTGAACATATTCACGTTGACGTCTGAGAGTGTATGAAGACTAAGCACATAAGAATACAAAAGGCGACAGGATCAATGGGAAATATATAGAGATCGAAATAAATCAGGTCCAACATAACAATCAGCATTTTCATTTCAAAGAAAAGATTGCTTTGCTCTCTTGTGCGGTTCACGAATAAAGCGAATTTAAGTTAGCCAGCTCGTGGATTTTCACTGTGGAAAAACTTCTTGAATCCTGTGGATGCCGCGCCTTTAAGTGCTTTCTTTTTTTTCAACTCTGTCAACTAGAGATCTACCACGTCATTTCATGTCCTCTACCGGTAGGTCGGGAACGACCGGTTGTAGACCTCTGTACTATAGAATGGGGTGGCCACGCCCATTCCCAATTTTCCTTTTTCGCCTCTTACGATTTCCGCGGTCCAGTCAATCAGTCAGTCAATACCCTTTAGCTCCCCAAGGAACATAGACCTTGAACAAACACGTGCCAATAGCTCCAGTTGTTTCAACGTCTTCCGCATAATTTTCCCTTCTGTCTTCGGTTTTCTGCTCCACGTGTTTTTGATCTACTTCTACCTCTACTACCCTGAGAATTGCAGTATAACGACTACCTTGTCGTGAAACGAGTGTGTAACCCCACTTCTTAGTTAATACACTATGTCGGGATACAAATATGCCCCAGCCAATCAACAAGCAACGTTCACCAGTGTCTGAGATAGAATAAATTACACGAAGTGTATGCCAGGAAAAAAAAAATTAAATTTAAGCCCTGTTTTTCGGATGTCGGTTGCGGCCATTTTGTCACCCAATATGGCGGAAAAACAGAATTAAATTAGGCATAAGCCCTGTTTTTTCGGGACTCGTCTCGGTCACGGATGGTACGACGGATTGTACTAAACTGCATGTAACCAATCAGCTTGCCACGCCGAGAACCAACCAAAAGCTTTCCTTAAGCAGTAAAAGCTTTCCATCTACCTATTTATACGGGAGAGTTTATTCATAAACTCACACACACTCAAACACGAGGCCAGCACGACCTACTGGGACAAGAGAAAGCTGTCAACCTTTCGATTTATTGCTTAACTGCGTGATCGGGAACTCTTGCTTCACTAGAGTCACTGGCCTGTTTAAATCTTGGAGGGTAAATATATTTACTATAAACTTGTAGGAAAATAGGCCTACAGCAGATATATAATGTTGGTATTTGTTGTGTGTCATTTATACTACCTACACCTATATATATATTTAATATAAATTTTTTCACTATGAATGTATCAGGTTATTGATTGTATCTTGGGGAATTAGGTATAATGATTGTATTTCCTGATATAATTGATGAAGACGAAAACCAACTGAAATATAACCAAAACAGTCCTAGTTAGGACTCAATCTATTGTCTCGTATAACTCCAATCTATTGTCTCCTATAGCTCCAACTTGAAATATAACCAAACAGTCCTCGTCTCATATACTCCTATCATCAGAACACAACAATATTGTTAGGATATATGTTACCAGCCAGTATAGCACTTGTCAGAGAGGACCTGGTATATTATAGGGGGAAGGAGATGGTTGTATCACACCTAGGTGTACATATTATTGAATGTATTCATGTATTGAATACATATTATTGGATGTATTCATGTATTGAATTTATATTATTGGATGTATTCATGTATTGAATTTATATTATTGGATGTATATGTGGTGGGTTTTGATGTTAAAAGAGATAAATATTACTTGTCTACAGATTGAGGTCAGCTATGCAAGTCCCTGAGTCTAATAGTTGAAGATGATGTTCTCAGGGTACCTGACTGCTACCACCCTACGACCTCAATCTGCGATATATTTTGAGTCTATTTTATATTCTGGTGTCTGTTTGTTTATATGGCTTGATGTCTAGGGTAATGCAAAATGTAATGGTGAGTGTATGACAACAAACACAACTTAACTCATTGAAAAGGGATTAAACAAGTCAGTGGTTAAAGTTAGAATAGTATGTTACAATTTTAATTTTCTGTACCTCCAATCTTTTTTGGTACAGGAATGTTTAAACTCAAAATGGAATGGAAATATATTTACAGTTTTAATTAAGTTTAAAAAACAACTTGTCCTTAAATGTCAAAATGTAAATGTTTATAACATGGAATTCCCTGATGAAGCACTAGATCCTATGACTGGTCACGATTATAAGGAACGACTATTCTCATCACTTCCTAAAACTGTTTTATTGCAATAGGGGAGAGTTAATGTTAAATGAACACTCATTAAGCCCGTAGAAGGTTTGGCTTAACTGAATTTCCTTGAGCAATAGTTGATGACTTTCTCAACAACAGTACATTCGTCACGACAGTGAGACCTGGAGACTGCTTCAGCACTCTTGCTTCAGAATATAGGGAAATAAACACTGTTGCCTCGAACTCTGCAGCTCCAGTATTACTTTGTGGCACACTGAGTGTTATAGGATGTAACCCTGCAATAAGAGGATTAAGGCCTCCTAAGTACTTATACATAAATCTCTCCACAACTAACAATTAAGCATCATTAAACAGTTTAAGATCAGCTTCCTGTGCTAAACAAATAGCTATCGTCCCTATCTTATTCTGTGACTGCTTCATACTCAGGTAATCCTCAATATCATCAGTTTGATACATTCCTTTTATAGGAAATCATAGTTATTTTTCCAAGTCATGTGAAACACTGTGACTTGCCGAAGATGGCCAGTGGTTTTCTGGTCATACAATCATAATATTATAGATCAATTTTCAAACATCATGTACTTTCAGTTGCTCCATCTTATACATAGACATGCCTGTCGTAAGCTTCCACAATGGCAAATGTCGCACAACTTAACTTTTTGGTTGGGCGCCTATCTATGTTAGCCTCTACACATCAATAATACATATACATATCAATACTAATGTTTATCTTACCGCAATCAATGAAATATTTTACACATATAAGGTTAACCGGCGATCAATGGGTCAAGCTGAGATCGCCACTGGCCAGAACAGCAAAGGCAATGGGTCATGAATTCCTTGTGTCTAATGATAACCTTACTGTTTAAATTTTATCTTCAAGTGGCAACTAAGCTTTAGCAAAACATTCGTTATATCCCCTCGATAGTTATGCTCCCCTAAACCAATCAGATCAGGGTAAGCCGACTTGACTCTCTTTTCAAAAATACACGTTCAAAAAATGTGACATCCCCAGATTTTCAAAGTTGTGTGGGATATCACTGTGTTTGTCTTTCTGTCTTTCATTTTTATTTTCTACGATATTTTTGTTAATATCTAAGCGATTTTAATGGGGAAAAGCAATTATTAACCAGACGACTGTCTGTCATCTAGCCCTTATGTTTTTATTTCTCTCTTTATCATAGTTTTCATCTTTGTATTTCCCCCCTTCAGTTTTTCAAATAACATACTTTTCTCTCCGGTAAGATAATATATCATAATGAGTAATATGATATTCCTAATAACCAAGTATTATCATTTCAGTTGTCAACTGTCCTTTCTTTTCCTTTATTATTCAATTAGAATACGATACTTCATCTATGTTTCTTTTGCCACCGTTTTCGCTACCCTTCCCACTTTGGTTACTTAGTTTCACTTTCACAATGCATACGCTAGCTTAGGTTTTCCTCCATGTTAATCCCTCCCTTTCTTTTTTTCCTCTCTCGCTCGTTCTTAGGAAACTAAACAAGCGTTTGGCAAGATGCCAACCGTCTTTAGTGTTAGATTTAATTTTCAGGACGGAGAGGGACCAAGGCGGTTGGGTCTTGAGATGGGGTATCATCGCGTGCATTAGCAAAGTCAAATGTTTTATTCAAACCTTAACTGTAGGGGGGGGGGGGAGAATGTGCCCTAACAACCGTTGCTAAGGCACTAGTTGATTTTCTAACGCCAGCCTCTCGTTTTCGTTTTGTGTTACCATAAGCAAGTCCTTAACGTCAACTATCGCATTGTGTGTTATGAATAGACTTAAAAAACGCTTTAGTCAAGGTTTCATTCCTCCCTCTCTCTTTCACTCCTCCTTTTTTATCACTCTTTTGGGGAACGAAACACGTGTTATGTTATTTAAAGTCTTTGGACAGAGCAACGAAAAAGCTAGTGGTTTTGGTATCGTTCACTTTGGTGTTAATGCTTTTTCAAATCCAGCGCGAATCGCAGGCGTAGGCGATGACTTTGGGCAAACACGGGCGGATGGTAAATTTACTTGGCGTAGGGGTTAAATATTACTGTATTTGGCGTTTTTATCACTGATCTCGGTACACATCTCCCCAGTTAAAAACATGCATTCCAATGCAGGTTTATAATCTGTGATACAAATTCGATCAAATGAACTCAACTAGGCTTTATGAGTATCCTGGTTTTCTTCGAGAGGGTGCCTGCTCAAGAAATCTGCCCAACATTTTGCGAACCAGGAATGTATCGATGGTAAACGAATAAGGTTGAATGAGCAAAGACCACCTTAATAAACGTGCATTACCATGTTTTGCCTGAGCCAAAAATACCAATGGCTGATGATCGCTTTGGACCACGAATGTTTTACCATAAAGATAGATCTGGAACTTCTTGATCGCCCAGACTAAAGCCAAACATTCTTTTTCAATCGTTGAGTAGTTTTGTTCCGCCCTGTTTAACTTGCGACTGGCATAAGCAACTGGGTTCAATTCCCCATCTGGTGAAGTGCACCTTTGTAACAATGTGGCCCCTAATCCCACGTTACTAGCGTCCGTTCTTACCACGAATTCCTGACTCAAATCAGGTAATTTCAATATAGGCTTACTGGTGAGTTTTTCCTTTAACTCATTATATGCCAACTCGCACTGTGCCGACCATTCAATTTTATCAGGTTTACCCTTACGAGTTAAATCCGTCAGAGGAGCACATACGGAGTTAAAATTTTTAATATACTTTTGGTAAAAACCACTCAGTGACACAAAAGATCGCACATCCTTCTTAGTCTGTGGTCTAGGTGCTCTCTGCAATTTCTCCAGGTTCTTGGGGTCAGGGATCATGCTACCCTGATGTACAGTATGTCCCAAGAATTCTAATTCCTTACATCCAATACAACATTTTGTTGGTCTAGCAGTCAAGTTTGGCTCTCTGAGTCTATCAAATAGCATAGTCAAAGAGTTAACGTGTTCTTCAAATGTTTCCGTAGCAATGAGGATATCATCCATGAAATTCGTAATACGTGGATTTTTCAGTGGATCCAACAATTTTCGCATCATTCTGGAAAACACACTCGGGGCATTCTTCAAACTAAACGGCAACATGTTGAACTCATAATGGCCTTCCGAGATGCTTAAAGCCAGATAAGGTCGGATCTCAGGCTTCACTGGAATCTGGTAATATCCCTTGCTGAGATCTACCTTAGAAAATATTTTGCCGTATTCAGCCGGGCAAACAGTTGATTAGTATCAGGTAATGGATCCACCTGACTTTCTGTGACAGCATTCAGTTTCCTGTAGTCTATGCACAGTCTATGTTCCCCAGATGGTTTCCTCAACAAAACCCCGCTAGAGCTATAAGGAGATTCACTGTGAGAAATAATCCCTTCCTTTAACATATAATCTCTTTCAAAGCTTTCTCTTTTGCGAATGGGATAGTATAGGCTCTCATACAGATGGGTGTTGGGTCTAGTAGTTTGTCGCATGTTACGCATTGCCTAGTTAAATGTTTGAAGACCGAAAAGTGGGACACCAGTGTGCTGACCTGAACAAAGGAATGCAGGGGTATTTTCCTGTGTGTATCTAGGGCAGCCAGTCAGAGAAGGGGTTTCCCACGGTCAGATAGAATGACTTCGGCGAGTGTATAAGGAAGAATAAATCGTCCGAAATCATGGTTAGAATTAGACATCGGGAAGGAGAACGGAATGACAGACAAGGATGAGAATGGTCTCCTTTTGACGGGAATATCTTCATTTATGTATAGGTACAAGGAAATCAGAAGGGAGTAAGTAGTTGTGAAGAATTTCGCAAGAATAGTGTCCGTGCATTGAGAAATCCTGTGTTTTTCCTATTTATAATTCAATATAAAATCGTTAACGCGACAGATATAGGAAAACAACATATGGATATAAAGGTCAACTCATGGAGAACGGAAATATATAACTCCAAAGGCTTGAACTGGGAAAGGTGAAATGCACGAGACCAAGGTTTGAAAAACACCTCTAGCACAAACCCCCGAAGTTACAACTTTTTTGGGAAGTTTGCTGGAGTTGCGAGCCTTGTTTCCTGTACGTCCGGTAGCTGCATATATAAGGGCGGACGTAAATGATTTCAAATTCACTTGTACAGCGAGGCAAGACAGAAGGACAACGGCTGGAGAGAGAGAAACGTGTCACGGCCAATATCTTGTTATTTGCAGCCAGGCAGTTCTGTTACTCCACTAAAGCCAGTCTTTACTGATCTTAATTAGATCCTGCGAGGGTATGTAAAGTTACTATGTAAAATAATACAGTAATTACAACTTTATTTCAGGATTTGTTTAATCTATATGTTATGAAAGTATCATGTATATTAATTTATTACTTGATATGATTGTTGAAGATTGGAACCCGAAATATAACCACCATGACTGAGTCCGTATCAGGGCTAGCACAATCATTATCAGGGCTTATTCATTCTGTCATCAAGTTACTGCACTTTACAGAGCTAACGTGTCAGGCAGGGGGATACTATAACCTCATACCATATATGTGTGTACATATTATTTTGTATTATTTGATTTTATAAAATGTTCCACAGTAGACACCTGTCTTGTCACTGATCCATAATCATGCATTTTCACGCATACATCTGAAAACAAATTCATCTCACCTACAATAGGAATGTGGTAATTGTTATCCACAAATAGCCACATATCCTACAATTATCTGCAGGTTCATACTTGTCAACCAAAAGTCAGAGGTCAATGATCAAGAATTGCTCGATGATCAATGCGAATCGCCCCGGCAGTGTCTGGATTGGTAGAAGCAAGACCTACTGAAGCTGTACATCTCATATGAACACTGATTAACCTAACAGATGAGTGATATTTGTGACAATCGTGCAACCAAGAAGTGATAATTGTCAAGCAGAGTTTTTGTGATGACAATTTGCGTGATAAACTAGTGAAAGTTATAAAGTGAATAAGACAGTGAAGAAGTCTATTACCCAACTAATTGGAAGAGTCTAAAGAAATGACATTTTAGTTTAACTTGCAAAAAACTGTAATTGAATTCGCCAATTTGGTTTTGTATAAATATAACTTTTGTATCACCAGTCACACACAATCACCACAATTAGATAGATGTAAATAAAGAGGATATAAATTGTATTCACCAGCTTTATTCATTCAATATAGTTGATACTGAGTTTGGTTGAATTTTTATTATATCACAGGTGGTCACATAGCGGAGGTGGCGCAGTAAGGTCTGACTGTTCTCTGAATATTTTCAGTCCAGATACTTTCACAGCCGTGACTATCGAGTGATACCAGTGTACTTCTCTGTCACTGGGACCTCACACATTCTGGAGAGAATACTATTTCTACTCTAGCACTATCATCTCACACATATAAAACCTTCCGCTACAGTGGGGGCTCGTCCGCGGGATATTCTCGTATATCCTGAGCCATCCTCTATCTAATACATCTATCTTTAGTCTATCTTGGGCCACCAATAGAAAAAAAAAAAAAAAAAATTTTTTTTTTGGGAAATTCTAGAACAAGATTTTTTTCTCAGTAACAGTACCTTAGAGTACTTAGTAAATATTGACTATCACAAGGTTGCACGATTAATTGTGTTGTCCATTTGATAATTATTTTAAGTAAGTTTAGGTAAGTTTTCATACCCTACTTAACTTAATATAATGGCTGACTTAGTGAAGTTCAGAACTGCGATCATGCAAATGGGAAAAGAGCTGGACTTGACAGGTGATGCTCTCGTCCAGTATGTCACAACTGAAGTGGACAAACATATGGATAGAGAGGAAAGGAAGCTGCAAGCAGAAGCTGAGAGAGAAGCCAAAAGACTAGAAGCTGAGAGAGAAGCCAAAAGAATGGAAGCTGAAGAAAAGAGGCTGCTGTTGGAAGTTGAGGCTCAAGCCAAGAAATTGGAGGCTGAAGAAAGAAGATTAACAGCTGAGGAAAGGAAGCTACAAGCTGATAGAGACCATGAACTGAGATTAAAAGAGCTTGAAATACAGGCAGTGGCTACTACTAATGGTAGTAGGTCATCTCATTCGGATACCAGCGCCAGCCAAAGCACCTCCAATGGAGCTATGAACTTCCACTTGGACCCATTTGTGGAGAAAGAAGAGGGAATAGAGGATTACCTTGACAGATATGAACGATTGGCCACTACTTATGGCCTAGAAAAAGAAAAGTGGAATTTGAAGTTGTCACAGGGATTGAGAGGAGTATCTTATAATGTCTACTTGAAGATGCAAAAAGAAGATCAGGAAAACTATGAAGCCTTGAAACAAGCATTGTTGGTGCGTTACGAACAAAACGCAGAAGCTTATAGAAGGCGATTTAGAACTGCTATGCTCCAGACAGGAGAAACATATCAGCAGTTCTCAGCAAGGTTGGAAAGTTACTTGCTGAGGTGGTGTCAGTTAGGAAACTTCAATCAGGATTTTGAAGGGATCAAGGAGATGATGTTGATAGAACAACTCCTGGAGTCCATGTCTCCTGAGACGAAGACATTCCTAGTAGAACATAAAAGAGAGAGATTAGATGAAATAATCATCTATGCAGAAAGTCACAAACTGGCTCACCCCCTGACTCAAGGAAACAAGAGGAAGCAGGGAGATAGTTTCAAGTCACCACAAAACCAAAACGAGTTTGAACAAAAGGACAATACAACCAAGAACAACCAAAGATATGACTACAAAGACAAGAACCCTCCAGGATATAACAATAAACCCTCACGAAGGGAAGAAAAATGGTGTAAGTTCTGCAAAATGAACAACCACAACACTGATAAATGTGGGAGGAAAAAACCTCTTCATCATGCTGCATGCTTACAGGTGAGGACTTCTGATAGGAAGGAACTGACGGTGATTCAGAATAGCCTCCATCACCCACCTACACAGGAGATAGTGACTGTGAATGGCAAACAAGTCACAGGAATGTATGACACAGGTTTGTCCTATGACGCAGTCGTGTGTGCATCTCTGGTGCGCCCTGAACAAATCACCACAGAAACAGTAGATATTCAAGGGCCACTAAAGGGAGCATTACCCCTAACTTTACCCATAGCAAAGATTCATGTCAGTTGTCGCTATGTGGAAGGGGAGATAAATGCAGCAGTGTTAGATGATCCCTTTTACCCCCTGATGTTGGGGCGTAGATATGTTTTCTTGGGAAACCCGGTAAAACCTATGGTTATGGCAGAAATCCAGACCAGGTCTGACTCCAGGAACATAGAGAGGGACACCAAATTAAAATTTGATTCGATTGAGATGAAAAAGGCTCAAGTAGCAGACAGCACATTGAAGCCTTGTTTTGGCAAACTGTCAAAAACACATAACAATCCAATCAAAGGACATTTCTATATGGAACATGGACTCTTGCACAGGAAAGCTGGCAGAGGGACGAAAAGTCATGGTCAAATTGTTGTACCATCCACCTATAGAAATAAGGTTATAGGCTGGGGGCACATAATATCTTTGAGTGAACACCTGGGTAATGGTGCCACAAAACAAAGAATAGCCACCCAGTACTACTGGCCAGGTATTACGGAAGACATCAATCGGTATGTAAATTCCTGTCCAGAGTGCACTCATGTAGATTCAGAAAGTCGGCGGAAGAGTCTTCAAAAGTCTACAAGCAAACCAGCCATCATGGGTACTCCCGAGATTTGCACTGGAGGGGAAAAGAAACATCCCACACAGGTTGAATTTCAGTCTGAAACCCATGCACTGGAAGAAAAGAACAAATCACGTAGCCAAAATCAAACACCTACGAATTTGCGAGGGAAAACCGCAACCAACTATCAACGAAAAGAGGGCGGTAAACTTCAAGGGAAACCTACCGACCCCATTTCACCAGCGGTAAGGGCCTGGATGAAAAGCCGAACTGGGAAAAGAGAGATAGCGAAGGATAAATCTATATCCATGAAAACAAAATGTAGGAGCAGATTTTCTTACTCGACACCCAACTGAGATAGAACGAGAGTAAGAAGAACATTAACTACGGCAAAGCTTACAGTTGTTAGCTGTAGAAATCTACAGCTTAAAAGAGAGGGAGGCTCTGTCGCATGTTACGCATTGCCTAGTTAAATGTTTGAAGACCGAAAAGTGGGACACCAGTGTGCTGACCTGAACAAAGGAATGCAGGGGTATTTTCCTGTGTGTATCTAGGGCAGCCAATCAGAGAAGGGGTTTCCCACGGTCAGATAGAATGACTTCGGCGAGTGTATAAGGAAGAATAAATCGTCCGAAATCATGGTTAGAATTAGACATCGGGAAGGAGAACGGAATGACAGACAAGGATGAGAATGGTCTCCTTTTGACGGGAATATCTTCATTTATGTATAGGTACAAGGAAATCAGAAGGGAGTAAGTAGTTGTGAAGAATTTCGCAAGAATAGTGTCCGTGCATTGAGAAATCCTGTGTTTTTCCTATTTATAATTCAATATAAAATCGTTAACACGACAGATATAGGAAAACAACATATGGATATAAAGGTCAACTCATGGAGAACGGAAATATATAACTCCAAAGGCTTGAACTGGGAAAGGTGAAATGCACGAGACCAAGGTTTGAAACACCTCTAGCACAAACCCCCCGAAGTTACAACTTTTTTGGGAAGTTTGCTGGAGTTGCGAGCCTTGTTTCCTGTACGTCCGGTAGCTGCATATATAAGGGCGGACGTAAATGATTTCAAATTCACTTGTACAGCGAGGCAAGACAGAAGGACAACGGCTGGAGAGAGAGAAACGTGTCACGGCCAATATCTTGTTATTTGCAGCCAGGCAGTTCTGTTACTCCACTAAAGCCAGTCTTTACTGATCTTAATTAGATCCTGCGAGGGTATGTAAAGTTACTATGTAAAATAATACAGTAATTACAACTTTATTTCAGGATTTGTTTAATCTATATGTTATGAAAGTATCATGTATATTAATTTATTACTTGATATGATTGTTGAAGATTGGAACCCGAAATATAACCACCATGACTGAGTCCGTATCAGGGCTAGCACAATCATTATCAGGGCTTATTCATTCTGTCATCAAGTTACTGCACTTTACAGAGCTAACGTGTCAGGCAGGGGGATACTATAACCTCATACCATATATGTGTGTACATATTATTTTGTATTATTTGATTTTATAAAATGTTCCACAGTAGACACCTGTCTTGTCACTGATCCATAATCATGCATTTTCACGCATACATCTGAAAACAAATTCATCTCACCTACAATAGGAATGTGGTAATTGTTATCCACAAATAGCCACATATCCTACAATTATCTGCAGGTTCATACTTGTCAACCAAAAGTCAGAGGTCAATGATCAAGAATTGCTCGATGATCAATGCGAATCGCCCCGGCAGTGTCTGGATTGGTAGAAGCAAGACCTACTGAAGCTGTACATCTCATATGAACACTGATTAACCTAACAGATGAGTGATATTTGTGACAATCGTGCAACCAAGAAGTGATAATTGTCAAGCAGAGTTTTGTGATGACAATTTGCGTGATAAACTAGTGAAAGTTATAAAGTGAATAAGACAGTGAAGAAGTCTATTACCCAACTAATTGGAAGAGTCTAAAGAAATGACATTTTAGTTTAACTTGCAAAAACTGTAATTGAATTCGCCAATTTGGTTTTTGTATAAATATAACTTTTGTATCACCAGTCACACACAATCACCACAATTAGATAGATGTAAATAAAGAGGATATAAATTGTATTCACCAGCTTTATTCATTCAATATAGTTGATACTGAGTTTGGTTGAATTTTTATTATATCACAGGTGGTCACATAGCGGAGGTGGCGCAGTAAGGTCTGACTGTTCTCTGAATATTTTCAGTCCAGATACTTTCACAGCCGTGACTATCGAGTGATACCAGTGTACTTCTCTGTCACTGGGACCTCACACATTCTGGAGAGAATACTATTTCTACTCTAGCACTATCATCTCACACATATAAAACCTTCCGCTACATAGTTTCATGTCATATTCCAACAAGTTGGTGTGCCCCGGTTTGTCCGTTAACACGTCTGTATGATCTTCCAGAACCTTTTGAATCTGCTCCCTATGCCCTTTTGTCAAGTGTTTACTGACCTTTACCTGTGCAGGCGTTTCACAGGGATTCAGGGGGTATTCGTGAGAGGTGAGAGGTTCATTTTTCATATCAGTGGCTATGGCCAAGGTCATTAAATGTGTCCCTTCCTGGTTTTGTCTATCCAGATACTTCTTTAGGAGGTTCACATGATAGATTTTTTCTTTCCCTTTTTATATATCTTATAGTTAGTTCTAGACACCTTTTCTAGAACGGTGTATGGACCTTGCCATCCAATTTGCAGTTTGTTGCTGCTGCCATGTAGTAGAAGAAGCACCTTATCCCCCACAGCTAGCTCCCTATCCTTCACTTTCTTATTGTAATATGCAGCATGTTTCTTCCTGGCTTGTCTTAGGTTATCATTTGCGAGTTTCCAGCCAGTTTTTAGACAAGTGGTCAGCTCGTTCACATACTGATATGATGCGGTAACAGTCTCTTTTGCCTTCTCATCCGTTCATGTCCTCAATAAGGCTTCCAATGGACCTTTTACTGGCCTTTTAATTTTGGTTTGCTATTCGGCAGACCAAGTTTTCATGGCACCGGTAATTATCATGTAACTGGAAGTATGGTGGTGGTGATCTTCCTCCTTCCTTGATTGTGACCTAGTCTGTACTGTTGCCATGATCACAGGTCTTTTGGGATTTCCCAATAAGACGTATCTACACCCCAATATCAGAGGGTAGATTGGTTCGTTTATCACTGCTGCTCTAATCACTCCTTCCACATAGCGAGTTTTTACACTTATTCTGGCGATGGGAAGTGTCATGGTTGCAACTTCCTTGGTTGCCCCTTGGATCTCCCCTGTTTCTGTGGTGTATTGATCTGGGGGCACCAGGTGAGAGCTCACGACTGAGTCAAAATCCAATCCAGTATCATAAAGGCACCTTATGGTGGCCCCATTACTTACTACGTCTTTACAAACAGGGGGATGATAAGTTTCCTGCTGTCCAGTAGGTTTTTCCTTTCTCCCTTTGTTTCCTGTTTTCATGCATGCAGCGAAAATAGGAAGTTTCCTCTTACAGTCTCTGGTGTTATGATTGTCCCTCTTACAAAATTTACACCATCTCCTTTCTGGGTTGAAAGGTTTCCGTTCATTGTATTGCGGGTTTCTATCTCTTTGGTCATACCTTGGCCTATCATAGTTGGGTTTACCTCTGTTATTCTGATCCCTACTATAAAATTTGTTTTGGTTTTGGGAGGCTTTATTATGTTCTACTTGTTTCTTCTTCGTTCCAGCTATCTCAGACTGGGCTGCCCGATACCGTTCAGCCACATTAAGAATCTCCCCCAGTCTCTCAGCATCCTGTTCCGTGAGAAATTTTCTCAGGTCTGGAGCCATGGACTCTCTTAACTGCTCCATCATAATCATTTCCTTTAAATCTTGGGTTTTCCCTAGAGCAGTCCATTTCTCCAAGTATGTCTCTAGGCGTGCAGAGAACTGGTGGTAAGTCTCCCCGGAAAGTAGTTTTGCATTTCTAATTTTTTTCCGGTAAAATTCACTATTCTTTTCATATCTAACCAGGAGAGCCTGCTTTAAAATGTCATAGTCTTCCTGATCTTCCCTACTCAACTTTGAAAATACCTCATACAAGGTTCCCCTAAGCACTTGGGATACTTTCAAACTCCATTTTTCCCTCTCTAAACCATAAGTTGTAGCTAGTCTTTCAAATCTAGAGAGGAATGACTCAATGTCATCCTCTTTTTCTACAAAAGGGTCAAAATATAAGTTCATGGCTACATTGGAGGGCCCCTGACTGGCAACAACATCAGAGGTAGATGGGCTGTTCCCATTTTCTGGAGCATGGCCTTGTAATTCTAACTCTTTTAGTCGTAGCTCGTGCTCCTTTTATAAGCGTTTTTCCTCTGCTTCTCGTTCTGCAGCCTGTCTTCTTTCCTCTGCCTCCAATTTCTTCTCCTCCAATTGTAGCTTCTTGATTTCAGCCTCCCTATCAGCCTCTAATTTCTTAGCTTCCCTATCAGCCTCTAATTGAATTCTTTTCTCCTCTGCTAGTTTCTTATCCTCTCTTTCAATAAATTTATCACATTCTGATGTCACATATTGAATCAGAACTTGCCCTTTCATGCCCATCTCCCTTGCAGACTGCACAGCAGCAGATCTGAACTTGGCCAAGTCTGCCATCTTTTGCTGGTACCAAATGTTATTAATCTAACTAAATTAGCCAACAAATATTTCTAATTAACTAACTAATAATGGGCAATGTTAGTTCACTTAATTCTCCACACTGCTTAATGTTATAAATTTTGAATACAATGGGGATTTCCTGGGTCTATAATGTTAGCTTTAACTTAAAATCCCAGACGGGACCCCAATATAAGTGGTGGGTTTTGATGTTAAAAGAGATAAATATTACTTGTCTACAGATTGAGGTCAGCTATGCAAGTCCCTGAGTCTAATAGTTGAAGATGATGTTCTCAGGGTACCTGACTGCTACCACCCTACGACCTCAATCTGCGATATATTTTGAGTCTATTTTATATTCTGGTGTCTGTTTGTTTATATGGCTTGATGTCTAGGGTAATGCAAAATGTAATGGTGAGTGTATGACAACAAACACAACTTAACTCATTGAAAAGGGATTAAACAAGTCAGTGGTTAAAGTTAGAATAGTATGTTACAATTTTAATTTCCTGTACCTCCAATCTTTTTTGGTACAGGAATGTTTAAACTCAAAATGGAATGGAAATATATTTACAGTTTTAATTAAGTCTAAAGGACAACTTGTCCTTAAATGTCAAAATGTAAATGTTTATAACATGGAATTCCCTGATGAAGCACTAGATCCTATGACTGGTCACGATTATGAGGAACGACTTTTCTCATCACTTCCTAAAACTGTTTTATTGCAATAGTGGAGAGTTAATGTTAAATGAACACTCATTAAGCCCGTAGAAGGTTTGGCTTAACTGAATTTCCTTGAGCAATAGTTGATGACTTTCTCAACAACAGTACATTCGTCACGACAGTGAGACCTGGAGACTGCTTCAGCACTCTTGCTTCAGAATATAGGCAAATAAACACTGTTGCCTCGAACTCTGCAGCTCCAGTATTACTTTGTGGCACACTGAGTGTTATAGGATGTAACCCTGCAATAAGAGGATAAGACCTCCTAACTACTTATACATAAATCTCTCCACAACTAACAATTAAGCATCATTAAACAGTTTAAGATCAGCTTCCTGTGCTAAACAAATAGCTATCGTCCCTATCTTATTCTGTGACTGCTTCATACTCAGGTAATCCTCAATATCATCAGTTTGATACATTCCTTTTATAGAAAATCACAGTTATTTTTCCAAGTCATGTGAAACACTGTGACTTGCCGAAGACGGCCTGTGGTTTTCTGGTCATACAGTCATAATATTATAGATCAATTTTCAAACATCATGTACTTTCAGTTGCTCCATTTTATACATAGACATGCCTGTCGTAAGCTTCCACAATGGCAAATGTCGCACACACAAATTTTTGGTTGGGCGCCTATCTATGTTAGCCTCTACACATCAATAATACATATACATATCAATAATAATGTTTATCTTACCGCAATCAATGAAATATTTTACACATTTAAGGTTAACCGGCGATCAATGGGTCAAGCTGAGATCGCCACTGGCCAGAACAGCAAAGGCAATGGGTCATGAATTCCTTGTGTCTGATGATAACCTTACTGTTTAAATTTTATCTTCAAGTGACAACTAAGCGTTAGCAAAACATTCGTTATATCCCCTCGATAGTTATGCTCCCCTAAACCAATCAGATCAGGGTAAGCCGACTTGACTCTCTTTTCAAAAATACACGTTCAAAAAAATGTAACGTCCCCCGATTTTCAAAGTTGTGTGGATATCACTGTGTCTGTCTTTCTGTCTTTCATTTTTATTTTCTACGATATTTTTGTTAATATCTAAGCGATTTTAATGGGGAAAAGCAATTATTAACCAGATGACTGTCTGTCATCTAGCCCTTATGTTTTTATTTCTCTCTTTATCATAGTTTTCATCTTTGTATTTCCCCCCTTCAGTTTTTCAAATAACATACTTTTCTCTCCGGTAAGATAATATATCATAATGAGTAATATGATATTTTTAATAACCAAGTATTATCATTTCAGTTGTCAACTGTCCTTTCTTTTCCTTTATTATTCAATTAAAATACGATACTTCATCTATGTTTCTTTTGCCACCGTTTTCGCTACCCTTCCCACTTTGGTTACTTAGTTTCACTTTCACAATGCATACGCTAACTTAGATTTTCCTCCATGTCAATCTCCCCCCCCCCCCCTTTTTTTTCCTCTCTCGCTCGTTCTTAGGAAACTAAACAAGCGTTTGGCAGGATGCCAACCGTCTTTAGTGTTAGATTTAATTTTCAGGACGGAAAGGGACCAAGGCGGTTGGGTCTTGAGATGGGGTATCATCGCGTGCATTAGCAAAGTCAAATGTTTTATTCAAACCTTAACTGTAGGGGGGAAAAATGTGCCCTAACAACCGTTGCTAAGGCACTAGTTGATTTTCTAACGCCAGCCTCTCGTTTTCGTTTTGTGTTACCATAAGCAAGTCCTTAACGTCAACTGTCGCATTGTGTGCTATTAATAGATTTAAAAAAAACGCTTTAGTCAAGGTTTCATTCCTCCCTCTCTCTTTCACTCCTCCTTTTTTTCTATCACTCTTTTGGGGAACGAAACACGTGTTATGTTATTTAAAGTCTTTGGACAGAGCAACGAAAAAGCTAGTGGTTTTGGTATCGTTCACTTTGGCGTTAATGCTTTTTCAAATCCAGCGCAAATCGCAGGCGTGGGCGATGACTTTGGGCAAACACGGGCGGGTGGTAAATTTACTTGGCGTAGGGGTTAAATATTACTGTATTTGGCGGTTGTATCACTGATCTCGCTACAGTACCCATGTATTAATTTATCAGAAAGAATGTTTTGCAAGTAGACACCTGTCTTGTCTCGCTATTGCTAACTCATACTGAGCCATGTTGTCATTTATCCTACATGCAGACACTTGAGACACACGCTCATCTCATATACACTAACAATAGGTGGGCTTGATGACAGAAATTAGCCACTATTTTTACTTGTTACAGGTTTTATTCGTGTCATCCAACCTGAGGTCGTATGTCCAGTCAATCCAGCTGCCAGAGATGAGTACACATTAGTACCATTTCTGTCAGCAATTGTGAGCATTTAACTGTCAAGGACGAAAAACTGAGTAGCATAGCAAGAGACAAAAATAATAGCATAGCTGATAAATTATATATATATATACTTAATTAACAGCACAGCTGATATAAATTTGTTTCCTATAATTGGAAAACTTGTTGTAATATATATACATATATATATATATATCTATATAAATATAAATATTTGTAAAGCATATGTAAACTTACAAATCCATTGCATTCCATTTTTCAACATCCACCCTTCAGCACAAGAGTAGATAGTGAATATACTAGATAAATAATAAGGATATTTTATTTGAACGACTTGTCAATTTTATCATTGTTAAGTAAAATCTGTTCCCTTGTTTTAATATCACAGTTAGTTACACAGCGGGGGTGGCAATTTATGACTGGCTCCTCTCTACTAATTTTTCGAGATCAGATCATTCACAGCCGTAACTAAGTTGTGATACCAGTAGTTCTCTCAAACACTGGGACTTCACCATTTTTTGCAGAAATTCTATTTCTGTAATTGTCAATACTACACTTGTATACTGATCCTAGAGCCAATAAAAACCTCACGCTACATACCTTCTAATGCTATCAACAGGTTTACTCATTGTGTGTCGTATCTATCGCCAGCGTCTTCTCATCTCTTGTTCCACTGGCACTTGTCTGGTTCTTGTCATCAGTTCCACATTTGTGACTTTGTCGTACCATTTCAATCCTTCTATTCTACGCAAGCACCCGTTTATAAAAGTCTGTAGCTTTTTAGTTGTTGGTTTTGTTGTTCTCCATGTTTCAGAGCCATAATGACTTGACATTTAAGTTGAAGATTCTTATCCTTGTGTTGGACTTGATTTATCTTGTTCTCCATATGTTTCCCAGTTGCAATGAAAGCTCCTCACGCTTTTTATATTCTTATTTTGATATCATTGTCTGTCCCGCCAACTTTTTCTAAATTTCTGCCAAGATATGTGCATTATTCTACATCTTGTAGTGGTGTTTCATCAAATTCAACCTTTGTATCATTTCCTGCATTTACATTTGACCTGTCCTTGTTGTTTGTTGAAGTTTGTGTGATTTAAACCTTTTTTACAGGACGGGATAACTGCCCAACCGTTCTTAGTCGCTTTTTACGACATACTTAGTAGGGTACAGTGTGGGCTATTCTTTGCTCCCGTTTCAAGTCCAGGCAACACACGGCAGTAGCAAGATTATACATTTTAATTTCCAGTATAAACGAGTCGTGAAGACA
This sequence comes from Oreohelix idahoensis, assembly GCA_024509875.1. NCBI lineage: Eukaryota > Metazoa > Mollusca > Gastropoda > Stylommatophora > Oreohelicidae > Oreohelix > Oreohelix idahoensis. Next base: position 59,483 of record JAMPIV010022925.1, read on the forward strand.
GAAATACAAGCGCGAGCACTGACGCAAAAGGTCATCTAGTTCAAACTCCCCTCTCTACCCAGTTGGAAACAAAAGCTCGCAGCAGGACGTCCCATAATGCACAAGTCAGAATAACAGGAAGCATGCGTTCAGCCATGTTTGAAAAAATAGTTCCTACCAGCTTAAAACACATAAACTTTCTAGTTTTTTTCTTAAGTCAGGTCTCTTTCTTTCTTTATTCCATTCTTTCCTTTCTAACCTAAACTCTACCCCGTCACAAATTATTTTCTCAGAAAACATTTGGTGCATTTGACTTCTTTTTGGTTTTGTGCAAACAGTTTATAAAAAAGACAGGCACAGTTTTCAGAGGTACAAGGGAGATTGTGGAGATAATAACTGCAGAAAAGGCGCTAGAGCTGGCAGCTTGCGTGCAAAATCGTGTAGTCAAAACAAAAACAACCTTGAGTTCCGGAAAACAAGATGGATGTACCACAGTTAGCGAAAAAAGACGCGTAAATATCTCTAGCATACCAACAGGT